>JAUYWH010000016.1:6701067-6717341 GCA_034779795.1 Ctenopoma multispine
GTGTGTGTGTGTGTGTGTGTGTGTGTGTGTGTGTGTGTGTGTGTGTGTGTGTGTGTGTGTGTGTGTGTGTGACTGTCCACATCTTTTGAGGACAAACTAAGAAACGTTACAGCAACAGAGAGGGGGAGGTGGGAGAGGAAGAGAGAGGGAAACGCAATGAGGTGAGGGACAAAGGCAGAGTCCATGTGCGCCTAGTTCTGTCCTCAGCTGCTGAGTGTGGCTCTCAGGTTCCCATTTGTCCATTCTCAGCTCTAGAGAGAGGGGTGAGGCACTGAGAAAGACTCCCTGCAGCAGATGGCAGAGTTATGCTCTGCAGAGGTGAGAAATAGCCCATTAGCCTGACCAAAAATTACAGCCTGCCTCCTCTTTAGTGCTCAGCCTTGAGTGCACCTGACCAGATTGGGACTGCGCCTGGCGTGATCATCACTCTGTAATCAGACTGTTGCTCTGTTTACAAAAATAATAAAAACCTCTGTTGTTGATCTACTTTAGCCATCTCCATCCATCCATCCTTGTTTGAAGATCAGTTCAGTAGGAACAGCTCTACTGGAAATGGATAACAATATTTATGAAGGATTAAGAGGTACAAAATAGAAAGATTTTAGCAATTACACTCCATTAATGCACCACGTCTCCCCCTTTGAGACTAAAAATGCCTTTAGCTAAAATTAGAAACTGGCTGCAGCTCAGCATTCATAATACTTTTGATAAACATTTAGTAATAGATGCAACAAGATGTGAAAATTGAAGTGGTTGGCTAATCTTGAAAGTGTCTGCAGTTCAAATTAAATTCTGACTAAAAGGTTTATGTCCATTTAGAAACTTATAAATGCCACTTGTTTGGACTATAACCCCTAAAAAATAACCAATCTGTAAAGTCTAAGCCATGCCCAAGTGACAGTTATGACCCTCAGATGCAATAACAAAATGTAAACCACTCTTTTGTGCCTCATAAAATAAGCCTGCTGTTGCCTTAAGTATCTAATCAGTTGATAAGAGCAGCCAGTGCACACATGAGAATATGTAATCATCTTGTTCTTCAGGATTTTGTCAAGTACAGGGCGTTCTGTGGAGCCTCTTTTTAAATTTGATTTGTGGCAAAATACTGAAATAACATTTCTTTTCATATTTAAGGTATTGCCGCTGGAGAATGGCACAAAAGGTTGAGGGACTTCGAAGATTTTTACAGTCCTTCGTATTCACTGAAAAAGGTGAGACTGAATTAATGCGGCAGCTTTTCAAGCAAAAGATACAGCATTACATTGTGTTGACTTCCAATGTGAAAAACCGTGTAAGGATTAGTTTGCATTACATTGGAAGTAGACAATTTGAGGAAGCTGCTTCAGAAGGAATTAAACAACCGCAGATAGTCTGTCTTCTGACAGGGCACTGACTGTGGACAGCCTCGTTAGTGTAACTGAACATAAGAAACGTCAAAAATTAACGTCATAAAGACAGCTGTTGCAATTTTTTTGCAAACTATAACATATTCACAACTGTAACAACACACAGAATAAGCGCACATTGAAAATGTTTGTTACCCATTAACTCCAGACATTTACTCAAAGTAACATGAACCACTACACTGTGATGAACAATACTGTGCCCTTCCACACCAAAATAGACATCTCGGCTCCCTCTATAATTACTGTGCAAAACTGTGCACTGATGATGTCATTAACCTGCACTCAAACACAACTGATGTACACACAAAAAAGTATTAGCTATACAGGAAATGTATTTGGCAAAATTATAGAGGGCCTACTTGAGCAAGTGTGGGTTTCATCATTGAATGAGTGCTATTATGCAACTGTAAGATTTCAAAGTGGTTTAGAAAAAAGCATACAACATTTCTATTCTAAATTGATTTTAATTTTTACACTGTCAGGCAGTGTACAAAGTTGATTTTGGCTCATTTAAACCACTGGGGCCAAAATGAGCCCAGCTGTTTTAGAGGTGCCAGTAAAATGCATGAACCTGAATGCATCAATGAGTATAACCATCATATTTGCTAATGTGAAATGAACCGTTCTGCATAAAGGGTATTTTTTATTTTAGTATTTCTTGAACTAACTGTACTAATTGTACTTTTACTTTAGTAGCATCTGTTCATCTTTTCATGTGTTGCTGCTTCTTCTTCTTCTACTTCATCTTCATCTGCTGCTGTTTTGTCTTCTTCTCCTGCTTCTTCTGCTGCTGCTGCTTCTTCATCTATTTCATCTGCTTCTGCTTCTTTTTCTGCTTCATCTTCTTTTTCTGTTTAGTCTTCTTCTTTTGCTGCTGCTGCTGCTTCTACTTTGTCTTCTTCTTCTGCTACTATTCCTTCTTCCTCTTTGTCTTCTACTGCTGCTTCTTCTTCTGCTTAATCTTCTTCTTCGTGTTCATTTACTGCTCCTTCTTCTTCTTCGCCATCATCTGCTGCTGCTTCTTCTTCCTCCTCTTCTACATCATCTTCCTCTGCTTCTTCTTTTGCTACTACTTCTTCTTCTTCTGCTTTTGCTTCTTCTGCTGTTTCTTCTTTTTCTGGAGTATGTGTTTTTAAGTGACAAAATGTTTCTAAATTCAAAAACGATGATAAATAGCTTGAATAAAAAGGGAAGTTCATATGAGCATGTTTCCTGAGAGAACACTTCTTAAAGGGGCAACAAGAACAAAAAACAGTTTAGTTTAACTGAATGGGATAACTTTTGGTTTAGTCAATTATAGCAATTACCGATGACAAAATAGCTAGACAAAGAACATTTGTCCAGCTCATTTGATTATTCATGATGCCAGCTTGCTTGCTGTCTTTCTTTTTTTTCAGTAATGTTATACATATATTTATGTAAATAAATGCAAATAGTTAGGCTACCAACTATCTATTTTTATCTAGAAAAACGTATTTTAGAAGTATGTTCTGAACAATTTGTCTAATTAGCAGAATGATATTAGTCTCACCAGGACATTTCTCCTCCAAAATCTGTTTTTGCTGATGTACTGAAAGAAATAGTTAGGTCAATCAATTCAACTTCAAATCCACTGTCACCTCTTATGTCTGTGCATGATCACTGGTAGCTGAGTGAGCGCTGCAGTATGTACAGCTGAAGATGGCTTCGTGTTCTATTTCTCTTCAATTTTAATATTAATTATGGACTTACAGGATTGCTCTGAACTGTCAAATTCTCTTCATGTTCAGACAGAGCTCCTCATGTTCTCTATCTTTGACTATTAACGCATTGATTATTTCAGAAGGAAAAAGGCCCATTTCAGCAGCAAATAGTAAGTAGATCAAAGAAAAATGAGTATTAATAATAAATCAAATGGATGCACAGTGGGCAAAGACCATCCTGACATAACAAAGTGTATTAGGAAAAAACTATATTTTAAAAAGAATGAAGATTATACAAGATATTTTCAGGAACTGCAGTATAGCAGCTGTAGTTCCAGTGGCAGAAGAACATACAGACTCGTACTCTGTATGTTCTTCTGCCTTATAACAATAAAACAAACAAAAACATGGAAGTATACCAAGCCTTAAACAGCAGCGCTAATGTTACAGAGACACTGTTGTGTGCTCCCATCCTCTGTATGGCCACAGATGCTTCAGATATGTGATGTCAATACAACTCAGTCGAGGGCAGGCACCATCACACCATGGCTCTGCTCACATGCTGAACATAAATAGCACAGTATACTGTATGAAAGTGAATGTGAAACTAAGTTTTGCATACAAGTCATTTGGCTTGAGGTGATGCACCTTACACATAAAAAGAAAAAAACACAATTCCTTTGAAATAACTGGAGAAAGGTAATTGGCATCTGCTGTTATCTTCTCCATAACACCTCACTTGAGCTCTTGCTTTTGATTTGATGTAATATACAGTATTTTAAACAAATGAAAATGGAATATAAAAAATACTCAATATTTTGTAGCACTTTTTTAGCTTTTAATGAGATTTCTAAACTTGTCAACTGGCTGTTCAGCTTATCGAACAAACTGCTCCAGTTCTCTCACGTTTGATTGGTGTCATCTTCCAACCGTGTTGAGAACGGTCCAGTGTTTTCTTTTCATCCATTATTGATGCTTTTAGACTTATGTTTTAGGTCATTATCCTGTTAGAGGAGCTATGTCCCACAACTGAAATACAACTCCAGTATGTGTTGATAATCTTCTGATTTTACTGAGCCCTGCACAGATTCAAGGCAAGGCCCCCGCAACCTAACTGAGTCTCTTATACATTTCACATTGGTGGTCGTTTCTTTGAAAGCTACATTTTTCCTTCACTGACTGATCAAGAGACTCCCATTTTGTTTCATCTGTCCAAAGGACATTCATTCTTGCAGAAGAATTTGGACTTACTAACATGCCTTTTTAGCAAACTCCAGTCAGATTTTACATTTTTTTTAAGTGGGGACTTCCTGGATCTTGCTGCGACTGGACATTGTTGTACCTTGATCTTAGAGATTGTATCTCTTGTTTTTTTTCCCAGTAGTTGAACTATCTTTCTGTTAAAACTGGGCTTAACTTTTCTCTTGCAGCCTTGGCCAGGGAGACTGGCTAAAATCCCATGACCCCTAATTCTTCTCAATAATATTAGCAACTATAGTCACAGGAAAGTGAAGCTCCTCAGAGACGGTCTTAGCCTTGACCATGGTGGCCATTGTTTTCTTCCTTATCTTCTTAGACAACTCTCTGCTTTTCTTTCTCTTGTCCCTGTTCAGTGTGGTGCACACAATGATACCAAGCACACAATGAGAATTTTCTTACCATTACCATTTGAAGACAATAGTTTCCTTGATATATCACCTCAATTAATTTATCACCAGCTCAGGTTTAGTGGTAATTTTGTTCGGATAATTTTAGAAGAGCTTCGAATTCAGCTTGAATTCTGTATTTTATTCCATGTCAAAGCAAAGATATACAGGTATGCACTACATTGGAGTTGTAATGCTTTTGTGGATAAGTGGAGCATTGTTTCAATCAGGTACACGGGTACCAAAAGGAAAAGTGGCTGGCTGAATGAATGAAAAAATTGCAAATGCTTTGTGAGGCTGTGCCAAATCTGAGCTTTTTAAAATGTTTTGCAGATAATGGGATATTCAACAGAATCTCAGAGCCTCCTGTCAAAATTTTGACATTTGTTAGATCCCTGTTTTCTATCTTTAAATGAAAGGTCTGTTGGCACTGGTGAATTCTCCCCTGCTGTAATGAAAATGTACCCAACTGCAACTGTGACGTGTTAACATTTTTTGTAACATTCAACTTCTGAGTACATTTTGTCTATATTTTCTTTTGGGAACAGAATTTCATTTCTCCCTTAAATGTTTAAACAGTGCTGTGTGTCTCCATGTACAGTGTATTTCTTTTGGTGATTTAAAAAATCAGCAAGAGGTGGTGGGAAAAGGTGATAAAAAACATTTTTATAAAGACACAACATGAACTAAAGCACTGAACACACATTACTTTGGAAACAAGCTCCCCACACAGCTTGATAAGAGATATCAATCAAAATGTCACACCCCTGCGTTAAGGTTGGGTATCTAACCTTTCACAGAGTGAAAAGATCAACATCTTGACTTCAGCCTCGGTCAAATCACTGGTTTTGTTAGTTTTGGCTACTTGTATTTTCCCAAACTATTTCACACAGTGTATTGGGTGAATTTGTATTTTTCAGTGGTCAGACCGAGCATCCTGCATCCTGCAAATAATCCTGTGGGTAAAAAAGGCACAAAACAAGGAGCTGAATAAAAGCAACTATGATGCATAACCTCAATTATGTCTGCTTAACTGAACTACTGCACACATTCATACATGTACGTAATGTCTACCTACAAAGAAACGCACCCATAATATTGAGGAACATGTTGCTTAGTGTCTCATCTAATATATTCAAGCTGAGTAGCCTGTGCTGAGACTATCTTGGTTTCATTGTTAGTGGTTACATGCGTTTCCTGTCCTCATTTAGATGCAGAGCCAGTGGACAAACATCAGAATCAATTGTAGGCGCTGCTCTGATTCCAAATCCCCAGGCAATTTTGCCAGTTTTTATGTGTTGACTTTTAAAAACAAAGACATTGCTTGTGAATGTTCATATACAAGCACAGATCTGTCTGTGCCTGTACCTATGTATGCTACATGGACCTGTGTGAGCATTATCTGTGCTCACTTCTCCATCCAGTTTTTTTTGTGTGTGCGCGTGTGTGTGTGTGTGTGTGTGTGTGTGTGCGTGTGTGTGTAATATTCAATGCTACACTTGCACTACTGTTGTAAGCTGCAGCACTGAAATACCTAGTTAGCATGCAGTTTTCATATCTGGATGAAAAACGACAAATTCCCTTTGAGGATTCTGTAGATCAAATGCTCAAAGGAAAAAAATGTTCATTTAGTTCTAACACTAAGGCTGAATGCTGAGGCCAGTCAGGACAGAATCTGTCAAGCAAGAACCACAGACTCTCTTTGTTTCTTGTTCAGAATTTTCCATTTCCAGGTCCAAATCAGAAACATTAATCCATCTGTTTCATCTAAAGTACTCCTTTGGACCCTCAGTAAGACTTTTCTTTATCACAGTTATTCCTGCAGTCCAGATCTTCCCTTGACAGCAGTCTAATTAGATGCTCATCCTAAAAGAGACTTCTGATACACTATATCAAAATTCAGTGTATTTAATGAGTTGCTTTCATGTCTTCAGTTTCTGCGAAGACGTTCAGAAAAGAAGACATGTCAGGATAGGTATACGCTGACTTATTTTAATGCCCCCGGGGGTCAGGTTAAACTCCAATTTGAACTTGTCTTTAGGTATGAAATCTATGAAATGCAGTTCCTCAAAAGCAGTTTGGCTGATCAAGTTGCCTCATTCCCTGCATTTAATGGCACAAGACTGAATTTCCATTAGCTGATTTTTACATGGGGTTGGTTGCTTTGAAGGTATTTTATGCCTCTCTTTTACACGTTACTATTATTTTTCCATTTTAAGCTGCATACAGCTAATTGATATTTCTCATGTTCAGCTTCATCGATCAAATGTTTCCTGTTACATACTTTATTTGTCTATCTTCACTTATATCAAATTACAGTCTCAGGGAATATTTAGTGTTGTTTTTCAACTTCTATTTTATTAAATTCAGGCCTATGCAATTTTCTGCTGGCAGTAATTGCTTACAGCATACGATGTACTAAAGCACTCTCAGTAAGCAAAATTGCTGTTGTAATGGATACTGAGTGACAGTGAGATAGAAAAACAACTTGGAAAAAAAGTAGAAACAAAGAAAGACATGCTTCATTGTGCTAATTCTTTACACTCACTTTCAACTCATACTATTACTCACATGACTACGTAAGCAGCACATGTTGCTCTCAAATGTGACTTTTGCTGTTTGGCCTTTGTGTTCAACAAGATAAAAGAAATCACTAAGTTACAGTGACACTGAGTTATTAATATTTCATATGCATGCATTTGAGATGTAAACTAAGTTTGCATTAACAGAATGTTTGTCACCTCTAGGAATCAGAAATAAGCTACGAACACAACACGATGATAATGCATCACAAGTAGTAAACTGCCAGGAGATATATTTCATCAATTCAGTCAGATATAGCAACAACGTCCACACAGGGTGAAAGTCAGGGTGTTTTTGTGTTCAGTGCATTTGCACAATATCAGAAAAAAATATATAAATTAAAAGATCTAATGAGAGCCTTGTGATGGAGTGGTGACCTGTGCAGGGTGTAGCCCCAGCACTCCTGCAACTGTTAGGAAGAAAAGTGGTTAGAACAATAAATGGGTGGATGGAATATCTAATGAGTTGGATGAAAATAATAAGATAAGATACAATAGCACTTTACTGATCCACCAAAGGTGAAATTCATGTGCCATAGCAGCAGAGTAAAACTGAACAGAATTCATTCAGAATATAGTACAAAAATATAGAATAGATCAATAGCATGATAGTAATAATAGCTATATTTAGTTAGGGAGGAGAGATACATTATGTAATAAAGTTTGTGAGTTGAATTATAAGGTGCCTCTAAGCTGAGAAATCATTCAGAGCAGTCTATAAGTAGTCTTATCCAGGTCACATGGGAAGTTTGATGGTTGGCTTTTCTTTCTCGCCAGCTGAAAACTGTCCAGTTTCAGTGAGTCAGGTTCCTTCAGCCGTGTCCCATTCTGCCATTTTGGTCCGTGATCAGTGCAGATGACTCCTCCACTGCATTGGAGCTAATCACAGGAAGATGTTCCCATATGTAAAAAAAAAAAAACAATGCAAAGTTGGAGGAAGATATTTAACAAAAACTCAACAAAACTTACAAAACAACACACAAAGAGAAAAAGAGCTGCTGTGCCACCCAACAGGCCCCATTCACAGGAAATACACAAGAAATGTGAAAGCAGGGCTAGAAAGTAAAATTGTGTGGTTCCCCTAAATAAAAATCACTTAATGTAAGAGCAAAATATCTAAAGTGTTAGAGTGTTTCATACATTCATCTGTACAGATTAGAATCCACAAAGGTGCACAGAGTCATGTTTCTGTCAACCTGATGAATTCGGTGTAAGTCTAATATTCACATTGCTTTTAGCTCTTTTGTTGCCTCCATCAGCTTCTGATGAAAATAGCTGTCATGTCACTAAATGCTTGACAGTATTCGCCAGCTAGTTGTTAACTGTTTCTGCTGTTTGGTGCTGTGTGGAAAGTGTGCATTCATTTTTTAGAACTTTTTTTCTATATAAATAAAAAAACAAGTTATTGCTACAGCCAACAGTAGGAGCACTGAGAACGACAACTGTGGGTCTGTCGGTATGAGCATCCCTTTTCACACAGATATAGTTATGTGATACAGATACTATAAAAACATTGGATATATAGTAGCACCTTTATATACTTATAGCAGGTAAAACTCTTTATCCTGTAGGAGTCAAAGTAAGACTTTTTATGGAGGGTGTCTGTAGGGCTTAAACAATGGTGAGCTCTTGCTATATTGAAGTGTATACAGTAGAAATATTTATTTTCTTTGTCTGTGAGAAACACTGACTCTAGAACAAAGACACTAACTGTATACTCTCACTGTGGATGCTCCTAAATGTTGCTGAAAGCCCCCTCTGTGTGTGCGCTTAATAATTAATCAACGACACACTCAGTTGGTTGCAATAATCATGGGACTACTTACTTCAGAAATGAGTATCTGCTCTCTTCATCCTGCACTCCATCTATTGATTAGTTCTCCAACCATTCAGTGTATGTCTCACACACACTACTAATATTGAAAATCTAGTCTTCTGTGTATTACTACAGTGATGTGAAGCACAAGGCAAAGAAAAGGCATTTACATATATGTGCCATTAAAAATAATTGCAGAAATATATATATATATATATATATATATATAGATATATATAGATATATATTTATGTGTGTGTCTTTCTTTAGCAAACCTGTCAATATTTCTGCAAGGTCTCATAACTGAATTCAGTAAAAGCACTTTACAAGTTTTAAAACAGCAAGATTTTCTAAACTAAAACAAATCAATGTTGTATTTATATTATATGTAATGTCTTCAGAAATGAGTGTCTCCTTCTCATCTGCCCTGCACTCCATGAAATTAGTATTCAGCCCAATCAGCATCACTCTCTCAATCGCTCTCTCACACAGAAACACTGAGCGTGTATTAGCCATCTTTTCTAAAACACGTCTCTACTTCCTTATCATTAGACAATGATAAAGTGGGTACCACATTTCAAAAAGAAAAATAAATGAGTTTTTAAGCAGCTTTAATTGAGGTGTTAATGCCCATATACTCTAATTCCTCTTTTCCAATATAATTAAAAATGAAATTATGGAAAGAACAAGCACACATGAAATACATTTATATGTGGGAGATCTGTCTAATTTATTTACTGTAAAAGGTATTTCCACCCATAAGTTTCCTTTGGTAGTTTTTTTTTTTCAGTATCCATTGAGTTTGTAAAGTATTATATTGCATATTGATGGCTGTATTTTGTTATCCATCATGTAATGATTGATTGAAAGAATACATTCATTTGACCACAAGTTGTGGTGTTTGATGGAAAAACTTCCTTATGTTGCATGTTTTTAATGTTTTGCGAGTGTTAGAGCATTTTGCTAACAAAATGGGTCATTTTGGCCTTTGAGCTTCAGTTTTATCCTGTGTGTTAACTGTTTTGAAAATGTGATGTCAGAGTGGCCAAATGTGTTTAAGCAATCGAGAAAAACTGTAACATGGTCTGTGAGAAAATAATATTAATCTTCTGTCTGCATTGGTTTCCTCTCGGCATACAAAGCTATCTAGGTGCATAATAAGTCAATCCCATGCCCCCTGTTAGAAAAGAGCCTCCATCTGATCAACTGTGCTGTTTAACTGTATCACCCTTTAAATCCAGACTTGTGCGTTTTTGTCCACGTCTCCACAGTGCCCTCCTCAGGGCTGCACAGCATTGCTGTTAATAGAACATGCTGTCACACTTATTCTGGACATGGAGACACAGTGTCTTGTGAGATGATGTTTTACAGCGCTCGAAATATATGTTGTCATCAACACTTTGAACCGAGCCACTCTAACTAAAGCGGAGCACACAGACTGACAGGCTGTTCAACATGCTGTACATGTTACTGTTCTTGTTTGTTGGTACTGCCTCAGGGTTTTTCACCAACATCACTACTTGTTTTGGTGCTATTCAATATGTATCCATGGGGAATGAAGTACTGCTAGTAAGTATATTTGTGTATGCTAGCTGTGCTCCACCACTACAACAAGAAAACACAGAGTAAACAGAAAACTTTCAAATCTGTACAGGCGCGTCACGAAGACTGAGTTTCATCCTTTAAATAAACACGACAAACAGAGCATTAAAAAAATCTCTTGCAACGTGAAATCGATTGATAGGACTTAATTTCAGAGCTCTAGACATACATTTACACACAGATAATATGAACTGCAAACAGTTCAACACTGATTTATCTTTTCATGAATACAGTAACGGGTTATGGAGCTATAACCTTTCTTTTATAACCAAACAACTTGAAGCAATCAATGGTACTTTCAAACCACCCCTCACCTACCTCCCACCTACCTCCCACCTTTAAGCTCGTCTCCTTCAGGTCCTTCTGACTAAATACCACAGTCAAGACCTGTCAATTCACAAATCATTAGCAATATTATCCTAACTGAGTGAAAACTGGATTATTTAGATGACGTATGTGATGTTCACATGGGCACATAGCACATTCATAGAAACATAAACCTCTTGACACCTGTGTCCCTGGATCTAGCAATCTTTCTTTTGTCTTCGGTGTCATTCGCTTTCGCCCTTCATCACACTGCAGCAGCCAAGGATGAGACAAAACATGATTTTGTCTGGCAGCCAGTTTCTGGCACGCCATTTGATACGTGGTAATCCAGCTGTCAGCAGGGGAGGTGGGAGGGGGTTGGAATTGGGGAGACTGTATCATGGAATGGAAAAGGAACAGAAAGAGAGACAGTAGGGTGGAGGAATTAAAAGGAGTATGTTGAAAACTGAGGTGGCACATGAATGAGTAGCTCTCTTGCAAACTGCAGCCACTTTAAAGAGTATGAAGGAAAATGGTGGTGAAAAATATACAGCAAATGAAAAAACACCATAATTAATACAGTATTTTCAATTAAAGGTCCATTTGAGTACCTGTACTGTCAACAGGATCTGTGTTTCAGATTATTATTTTGCTATTTTGATTCAGTCTAATCAGTCTGATAAGCAGAAAAACTCTGATAAACTGACTGTACTTCATTGTAGATACCCAGCACTTAGCAGCTGAAGACTCTCGTGTTTATACTTCAGCAGACGACAAAAATCAAAACCAGGGAGAGTGAATATTGGATTGGACTAGATGTGTAAAGATTGTCACGTGAAGGTGCAGCCAGCTGTTAACCATCATTACTTGTTGCCCCTCACAGGATGCTTTACTTGTTCATCAGCTGAGCAGAAGACTATTCCATCTGCATCAGCTGACCGTTAGAAACACAGAATAATTTGTGTTTATAGATAAATTTATATCTCATTAATGTCAGCTTGAAGATGACTGGCTTTCTGTTCACCAACCCCAGTTATACAATACCAATCACACAGCGGTGCATAAATACAAATAATTATCCTGCTATGATAGTGAGAGGAGCTATCAGCAGATGAGCTGTCAGCGTATTGATCATGCGTCTCCGGTCTCAGAACTGATGGTGTATTGATTTTGCAGTTAAATGTTGATTTGATGGCAAATGTCCAGTAAAAGCTTTTCAATAAAGATTCTTGAGCAAATCATATTTGTCTTTGAGCCACGAATTGCTGAGCTCACATCGTAAAACACGCAAGATTGTTGTGTGGTTTGGAGAACATCTGAAAAGGGATCCTGTAACGTATTCTCCTGCTCTTTTACACCGCACGGCTATTTAGTCCTCGAAAATCCAAGTCTGTGTGTTTATTTTTTTTCTTTCAGAGTTAGAGTACAAACGAGTAAAGCACCTGCTTTATTGTATACAATGTGGTTTATAACACACTTGAAGGGAATTAACACCTAGAGGAGCTGTTTTTTTCAGGCCCTTTTTTTCTGTCCTGTTGTCATCACTTTCTTCATTGGTATTTGTGTAATTTTTCCATAACAAAATTGCAGCAATTCAATATTAGTTTATACATGTGTATTTTCAGAGTAATTATACAGCATGTACACTATATACTAAACATGAATGTTATGCATGTGTGTTCATCCACACGACTGTTGTCTCACGGAAAATGTCATAACACGAAACGATCAATTACAGGTCAATGGTGAAAGAGTTTTATCAGTAATGTACAGTTTATTTTAAAGCCTATGCAAGATACAGTATGTGTGCTCACCTGTATATATACAGTGCATTTTTGCCTGCAATGTATATGTATGCCTGCATGTGAAGTGTTTTTGAAGGTTATAAATGCTTATTGTCCCAAAGACCTTTGTGAAATTGCAGTGCGATGAGAAAGATTCTCACTGGCTTGCAGACTGAATATTGGATTTTCCAAAAAGTCAATAAAGGGCTTGATCATTAAAGTGAATAAATATTCTCTCCCCTCAAAGCCATTTCAAGACTTGCAGTTTCCTATCACTACTGTGGCTCTTTTATTATTTACAATATTGTGCTGACACACACAGACTCACTGCACGTAGTGTCTCATATGAAACTGAAAAGAGGTGCACAGAGGGAAAGTTGCCAATAATACAGAGATAGCTCTATTAAAATGGATTACCTTTTCCCCTACTTTCACTCTTCTTCTGCACTCCCTAAAAATAATGTATAAGATTTCTGTCAGAGCGTTTGCAATAGATTGGCTTTTTGTATAATATCTGTTTCCCAGAGGAGTTGGAGAGGTTATTTCTGAGCCTTTGGTAGATGTGGAGAAAGTGATTTGCTGAGGAGGTAAAAACAGCATCCTAAGGGACTATACAGTATTGCAGTCATTATTTGCTCCCATATAATAGATGCAATCAGGGACTTTCTACTGCTGCAGCAAGCTAAGATGAGACACACAGTGATAAGGCACAAATAATTTACCAGGTAGAGGCTATAGTTCACAATAAACTGTCGCCTAATTGATGTTTAGGTTTACATAGTGCTTGGGCCTTTTATAAAGACTTAATAAGTTGTTACTTATAGTTATTTAATCATTAATGAATAATGTATTCATACTTCACAAGACATGAACAAAACAATTTGTGAAAAAATCACTTTGACTGCTAATTAATATTTATCTTATTATTATTTAATTCCAGAGTGAGTCAACAAACTCACAAACAAAGGAATGTCTTTTTCTGTTCGTGTCATCAGCAGTAAAACCAGCCTGAAAGCCTGAGAGAGAGAGAGAGAGAGAGAGAGAGTGTATGTGTGTGTGTGTGTGTGTGTGTGTGTGTACATCTGCACTCATCTGTCTGTCTTCTGCTCATCACCAAATTTTAATATTCAGTATACCAACCTTATTATTGGTTGTTTTATATGCATGCATCTGTCTAAATTAAATGTCCAAAACATGTAATAATTTATACTTTGAGTATTTAGTCAGATAACATAGTACCACAAATGTCTCCCCAGAATTTCGTGGTAATATTTCAGTCCAGAACAACTCTGATGTTCCCCAGTGTATTTACCTCTTCCATTTTTTTTCTAAAATGATCATCTAATACCTCTTGACTATCAGGATCCTAGCAGACTGGCAGTTTAAGGATTCATACCAAGACATATAGTAAGGACCACAAATGTTTGGTAAGAATAACCATCCCAGGAATAATCCCTGTGGTTGAAGCAGGATTTCCAGCACATCATCCTCCCACTGATGACAAATCATGTCATGAGAGAGCTGCCCAACTGTTCATCCCTGTATCTGTTGAGTCGCGTCTCCCATTTGGTCCCAACATAGTTTCTAGTTATTTACAAAGCTCCAATCCCCTAAACTCAGAAATACAGGGGAGCTGATTTGTATTCAACTGTACCTCCTTACAACACGACAGGGTGGAAGCAAAAAGAAGCAGTGAGTGGGCATAATTATGTGTGTGTGAGTGTGTTCTGAATGTATATCTGTGACCATATGTAGATGTTTGAGTGTGTACATCCACGTCGACATTTGCATGTGTGTGGCGTTTACCTCTCCTTACACACCCAGCACTGCCAGAACAGGTTCATTTTTTTATTTATCAGGTGAGGGAGGTGAGTACCAAGAGGAGGCAAATGAAACCTTAGTATTGTTACTTGTCCTGACAGAGCAGGATAGCGGAGAGAATAACTGTGGGTCCAATATACAGCTTGTGTTGACTGATGACTCCTGAGGGACTGGGAGACAAGCTCGACAACTTTTCATACTAAGTGTGAGTGACCTCCTCTCAAATAACTTAAGCCTACAGTTACTCAGTTAATCAACCCCATGTTGAAGGTTTGGGCTTTGAATTTCAGGGAACACGTTCAAAAACTCTGATACTGCTACAGTAAGTTTCAGTCATGATTTGTATCCATACCTCTCCTGCTGTTCTAACTCCATTGTGCTGCCATTTAAGTTAGTAATTACCTATAAGCATTATAAAGCCCCAGAAGACTTCTGATCTGTTGCTACCTTATTTTATGAGGGTCTCTTCTTATTAAATGTAAAGCCGTTTTTGACTGCAGGAACTTACCCATGACCCGGAGTTTCCAATGATAATCTTCTCTCATGCTGGTCACTGTTTACACAAGGGCAGCGGATCACTCCTCACGGATACAAAGTAGGTGAGCTGGGCTCTGGCAAATCAGTAGTTCTGGGGTGTTTTGTGCAGAATGAGTAATTTACATTCTGGACATTTGTTATCAACAGATGCACCAACAATGTCACTGACTTGATGATTTGTACAAGCTGTGCTAGTTAGTCCTAATTTGTGACCCTTTACCAACATCTCTATAAGAGTTAAGCACTGCAAAGCATTGTAAATCTGTTTAGGACATTTATGCCAAAATAATAATAGTAAAAATAATAATAATACATTTTATTTGTGATGCACTTTACGTTTGAAACAAATCTGTGCTACACAAAATGACTAATGACTAAATAAAATCACATAAGAAATAAGATAAACATCAGAGAAATAAAACATACAGTAAAAACACAATCGAAAAGATGACCCTCAAAAGACATAAGAAATAAAAATAAATGTCCTGAGTCCCTTTTTGAATTCCTCAAAAAAAAATAATGGTATTCCTGTTTTCTAGACGATCACTCCATTTAATTCTTCAACTTCCACTGTTAATGCATGTTTATTAAATCCAGATTGGACATTTATTAGACATACTGAACAAATTACGCGATTATTTTGTTTATTTTAAAGTGTGTCTGTTGACATTCGATATGCTCCATTGTAAATCATTATCATCATTCAGCCCCTTCAGGCTTCATCTACTCTGTCACACTCCCCAGTTCCAGAATAGTGTTAGTTTGCTGAGTCAAGAAAAAAAAACATCTTTCTTTCTTTCTTTCAACATTTTCTTCCCCAGTTGCTCATCACCAAATCCTGTTGCAATTACGTTCTAGCTGAAACCCTCAAATCCAAAACCAAACACATCCATCCTCAGTGTACCCATGTGACCAACCCTAGTGCTGCCTAGTTTAGGACCTAATTTCAGCAGCATTGATTAGAAACCGGGCGGCACGGTGGTGTAGGCACGGTCGCCTCACAGCTAGAAGGACACGGGTTCGATTCCCGGGGTCGGCCGGGTGCCTTTCTGTGTGGAGTTTGCATGTTCTCCCCGTGTCTGCGTGGGTTTC
>JAUYWH010000016.1:6717836-6761521 GCA_034779795.1 Ctenopoma multispine
CGGCCCTGCGATGGACTGGCGATCTGTCCGGGCTGTACCCCGCCTCTCGCCCGAAGACAGCTGGGATAGGCTCCAGCGACCCGAATTCGGATTAAGCGGTAGATAATGGATGGATGGATGATTAGAAACCCAGTGCAAGGGATGAACTCTGTAACTGTAACTTACTATTGTCTTACGTTGCTGCATACTAATCTTTCTCTATTGATCAGTAGAATTAGACAAGGTCTTTGCAATGCTCTTAGTGACATTTTTGTGACAAAAACCTGCATATTTTGTGGCACTGCTTTGAAAAAAAAGAGGAAACTGATGGTTACAGCCAACGGATGAAAACAGGAAAAGGAAAGTCTATGTTCTTACAATGAAACTGGCCTCAAAAGTGGACAAACTCTGAGACAATCTTATTTATCATTGTTACAAATTAAGGAACTCCTCCATATAAGCATAATATCAACTGCCTCTAAAGGGCAGGGCCTCAAGATTGTATGAAAATGCCAGAGTCACCTTAGGGCTGTTACCATTCAGTTATTAATTGTGTTTGGTGAAGCATTTTGCCAATAAAGATAATTAATGAGTAATCAAAGAGTGTCACAAACTTCCACATAGTCGAGCTTGGGCCCATCACTTTGGTAATTCAGCCTTGAAAAGATGATTATGTATCAGACACCTAATCACATGAAACTACATACTATGTAATAAATAACCTCTGCAGTTCAAGTTTGATAGTTATACTGATAATATAATGCTCGTGGAGAATTAGCTCATCCCCAGTCTCTTAATGTCTTTATGATCCCATTATCTTTGTCCATATTGTTTTAGTCATAAATGTTACTAAAATATTTAATGAGACAGATTTTTGCCCTAAAACTAATCTTAGGTGCATTTAATGAGCTCAGTGGCATTTTATAAACTTTCAAGGGCATTTTCCCCTGTAGCCCCAGTGAATTTCCAACCCTGACCTGAGCTAATACACATGCTTAATTCACTATATTAGACACTTCATTTGCTCTCCTCCCAACCACACTTTCTTACTCCGGCAAAGCAGACTCAACACTCATACCGGCCGCTGTTGCGTGATTGAAGCATTCTCTTTTTGATGCCGACAGCAGCAGTGTATTTGCGTTAATGCTGTTGAATAATTACTCACCCTAGTGAACAGACTCAATAGCAACTGCCACTGTTTGCATTGAAATTGTTTGCCAACCAATTAGTCATTATGTGAGGACTTTAAGCAGAGGAGTGCTGGGTAAAATAATCAATCACTTCTCGTCCTTGCTTGGCACTGAGATCCAGTTTGCTGAACTAACATTACACTGGGTTTTTTAAAAACTGCTTGGAAAAGGCCTTCTATTAAAATTCGACTATCTTTGTTCAGTCAGTGCAGTAGCAAATGTTCTTCTGTTGGCTTTTGAGCGGTGACAACAGCATGTTCTGTCATTCATTGCTCTCTATGTCCATTATAGACAATCTATATTCAGGCAACACAAGTACACACGGATGTACACACGTGCACAAACACAAATACCATCTTTTGCACTTAGGAATGACACAAGCTCTTCGAAATTTCAAGTCACTGTCATAGGCTTGACAGAAACACCTTTGCTACAAATTACCTTATAGAAAAGACAGACTTTCAGAGTATAGTTATCCTCCCTTGTAATGGGTTCTGATACTCGGTGCATAGGATCTGGGTAATGGCATGCAAAATGCACACTGTGGAGGCAAGGTAATGGATAAAATCTATTTTCTTGTTTCATACATGCCAATTTGGACTTCTTGGAGTGAGCTTGTTCGACAGGAACTATCTACCATTGGCAGAACTGACAGTAATGAGCACATCAATAAGAAACCTAAGACCTGCCCCCTCAGCCCTCCTGTCCTACCCTTCTGATGAATCGAAGTCTCCAAAGACTCTCGTATCCAGACCAATTTATGGCTATAATATGGCTTCCTCTGGTTCCAACCAACGCTGCTGAGTGGGTGCGTTGAATGACTGTGTATGAATGAAGATACAGTATGAAATATGTGCCATTTCCCTCCCAGGATTTGAAAACAGAGGGATTTTATTGCATGTCTTGGAGCAATGTGTGCGCATAACAGATATTAAAGGCCTTTTAGTTGCAACAGAAGATGTTATGCGTTTTTAGATCTTAGAAATGGTTTGATATATTGTGATATTAGCTAATTCACTGATGAGAATTAGATGAGAAGATTGACCCTTATTAATCACATTTGCAGGTGCAGCCAGACACGTTACACATAGAAGTTCATAAATGAATTTGACTGATCCCAGATAAAGTTGTTATATAAACTTGCTGCATATCAGATTTCACACATATACTATATACTCCCCCCTCAAAGAGCAGTCAGGTACATAGGTTGTGTGTGTGCAGGTCTGAGTTGAAGAGAAGGTCGTGGAAATCATAGCTGTACAGATACATAACCATACATACATCTTAAAATCGCCAAATTGCAAATAATAAGGTAATGTGACATTTCATTCCCAATTCATCTGCCAACAGAGTGGTAATGGCAGTAAAGTCAGCAGTAATGAAATATTAAGCGGAGGCTCAAACCGAGGTTTTGTGGCCGTGTGACTGTGTGCGTTCATCCACTCATGCACTCAGGCCCACTGTGGGCAGATCTGAGTGAAATAAATATCTATACAGAGAAGCCTCCAGTGAGTTCCGGCTGGGTCAGTGTCATTCATAGAGGGATATGCAATCAGGCACACTGTAAAAAAAGTGACATTTCACTTAAGCTCACAGCCGTGTGGCCATCTAATGCATGTAAGCACATCAGATGGTACCTGTCACTACACTCAACAGGAAGCAATATCACAGATTCAGCCGGGCTCTGATAAATAGATTAGTTCAGATTAGGTGGTGTCCACTACAGCAGCTTTACTGCGGTGGTTGACCAGGTTTATAGATCCACAGAAATGATTTCCAGATGGTGTACTGTAGCACTGTAAAAGTTATACATTTGACTACCATATGGTAAGATACTGTAGTAATGTATGCATGTGTTGTCTACCGTTATACAGAAAACAAATCTGATAAACTCCCTTCTGTTCATTGTCATGAACTATAAGTCTAACCTATACTATAATTGTACTCCTTGTACATAGGCAACATGCAGCATCAGTTATCATCTCCGGTCTGCTATGCAAATGGGAAACTTATCTTCTTTTATTTGTCTCCAGTTTAATAATGATACCAATTAGGGATTCAGGTCAGGTAGGTGATTGAGCTGTTGTTATCTGCATTGAGTAAACAAGGTTTCTTTCTTCTCATCCCTTGGCTTCATTAGCAATCATAATACATGGCTGCATCCCAGCACCCACAGAGAGATGCATCTATAGCTGGGAGTGGGCTCAGACATAGCCTTGCAAAAATATTGGCATAAACATCGGTATTTGTTTAAATAAAAGCTTTAAGAGTGGCATTGGTCTTAGAGCAATCCAGAATGTTTACCTACCTCAACCTAACTTAACTCTATGTACAGTATAAAGTTCTTATTTAAATAAAATGGGAGTTGAAGGATTTCTCCAGTTCTACTTTGCTCCGTTCTCTGAAACTTCATATGAATAGGAAACAATAGGTCACATAGTTTTGGCTGTATTCTGACTCCACCATACAAATGTTCACATGTATAGCAACAAACAGATCCCATGTAGGTGGAACAAGACAAGCAGGGTCACACCTGATATGAGGCCAGTGACAAGATAGACCCTTACCTTAGTCTTTGTCATCTTCTTTATGCTTCCCTATTCTTCTTTATAATATTTCAGTGAATTTCCATATTAGGTTTGTTCTGTGTCTAGTAGAGAGTGTCTGTTTAGATCTTTATAAGGAATGTTAGAGCAGAGAAATGTTGAACATCCGGGCATGTTATGTTAAAGGCAGCAGGAGTCTGAATGTAAACATACATCAGGATAATGCACAGCTAATGTCTACTTAGAGCAGCTCTGCAATGAGTCTGTTCTATGATGGGAAACGTGAAATCCTTATTTGATGTAGTTCTCCTGGAAATGCATCAGGTCTGAGTCTTGTATTCAAACACCAGAGATAGGAATCATGCCAAGGCAATTATTTAAGTCTGTAATAAAGAAATAACATCCCAACAGTATGTAGTCAACAACTATGAGACGATACTGTTGAGCGTCATGGAAAAAGTATATCTGATTACAAAAGCTTAAGCCTTCAGCCTTAAGCTCACTACCTTCTCAGTTTATCTTTCACCTAAAGCCAACCCTAACCATAATGATCTCGTTGCTCTTCATTCACATAGAATTAGAAAGAAAGGCCATTTTGACACAATGGCCCTCCATTTCACAAACTGAAGACAACATAGCTTTCTCGGTCGCTCTGAACTGGGAATGCTTTTCACGCTGCATTAAGGCTAGCACTGAGTTTTCATTTAAATCCATTACTTTATAAAGATCAGCCATTCACAGTGGTGATGATGTTCTCATAACCTCATTTAAGATTTTATTGCTGCTAAAATGAGCTCTGGTGTAATTCATAAGTAATGATGACATTTGGACGCTACAGTTTTGTGCCTCTCAATTTCTATGGCATTTAGCCAGGGAACCTCAACAGGGATGTTTCATCAAAGCCAATTCAGAAGCCTAACCCTGTAAATTCTGCATAACACCAGTGCCCATGCAGGACACCCGACACGTTCCTCATCAACTGCTGAGAAACATGCTCATAAAAGCAGCACTAAATCTCAGAAATGAGCAGATGTAATAACTCCAGTCATTTGCAGCACAGAAGATGTGGAGTCCATTTGGATGATTGCAGGTCCCCCTGGCTCCCTTCTGGTAGTGCTTCCAGAGAAGATGGCTGTAGCATTTATTAACACTGATAAACCTCTTACCTGTACATTCCCATCCCCTTTACCTTTTAATAAGCTCAGTTCATCTGAATTCCATTTACCCACAATCAGGCATTGTGATTTCTCTCTCTCAAGGCTAAATTACGCCTCGTACATCATCATTTCCTTGAGTCTAAGCAGATGCTCCGAGCAGAATGAGGTTGGGAAGGGTGTATCAAATTAATCTAAATAATTGGTCTTGTTTGAGCAGCTCTCACACTGATCTTGGGCAGCATAATGAAGACACCCCCCAAGATGAAGCTGGCCCAGCTCATGTGTAGCACGCGTCATAGGCATAGTTAAGTGATTACAACTAAGGTGAGGAGAGATGCAGTGTACACAGCGATCCCAGCATTCATAAGTCATAAACCTTAATGTTGTTGACCTAGACTTCATTATAAATAATACCTTTGGGTCCATAGCTACTGAATTATTAATGTTTAACTAATAAATGTGTTTAAAGATAGCCTATGTTGCCTTATGTATATAGTATAGTATGAATACTTACCCTTTATGGAACGTTTAGCAAACAACTCTTGGGATATATGCAGACAGATATCTGCTAATTAGCAGAAGCTAACAGGAAAGATTTCTGTTCTGAAACAGCAGCAGAGAAAGGCCAGGGCTGCTGTCATGGGAAAGCATGCCATGAAATTCAGCTTACTGTACATACAAAAGGTTATGTCTGGTGCTGAAGACTTCAACCTGAAGTGAGCAGCCACACAGCTTTACGTTCAGGTTTGCAAATTAAAAGTTGTCTTAGTAAATGCGGCTGTAAGTTGTCAGTTGTACTGCAGGCTCAAACTATTGCTTTTTCTGGAATAATATTTCCTACAGCTATTATTATAAAGCAACATATTCAGATACATTGATTTCCAGCATACAGTACATGATGAAACTAGATAAATAGTGTTAGCTTAGATAATAGTTATTTCCTTAATGTGTTTGTTGGCATTTATAAATTACAGACACATTGAAGGGGAATATTTTTGGTTGCATTAAACAGAAGATGGAACAGTGTGTAAATTATCACAAAACAAAAACTGTAGACACACAAACTTTTACTTTACGTTTTTAATTTAGTCATCAATTAGGTTAGTTTGGCAGCTGTATTTCTGCCTCCTAGTAAAGCAGACCAGAGAACAGCTGGTGCAGTTAGAGGCAGGATGTAGGATTTCATCCTGGAATCAGACAGTTTACTGCCGTATCCTCCCAAAATGGAAGAAAAGAAAAGAAAAATGCAAAGAAAAATGTTTATAGCCGAGTGAAACATCTCCTGCCTTTGCTTCTGGCAATTATGAGAACCGCCCCAGAATCACAATAACACATTTTAAATGTAACCAAATGCACTGCTGGTTTTCAGGTGCTGTTGAAAATCGCTGCAGGGAGCATAGCTGCAATAGTAAAAACACTAATTAAAACACAAGCATTGACTTGAGAGTTGATGTGAGTGTTGTGGAACTAGTCTTGTAGGTAAAATGGGTAACTGCCCCAGATCCCAAAAAGCCCATTCTGTCCGGATGTCAATTGGTTGTTCATAATTTGATTAATTGTCATTTGCCCCGTCTGATGGGCTTTTGTGTCTAAAAGGTAACACTTGAACATATTGAGCTCACATGATGGATATTAAGTATTATTTCAGTTTCGGTGTATATAGTAACATAGTAGTAAAGTGCTATGTGCTCTGTACCTGATGGGAAATTGGGAATAACAGGACACACTGTCAGTGCACACAGGTGTGGGGCATAAAAAAAAGAGGCTCAACAACACAATTTGTCCCAAATTCTCAAACAGGTTAAAACAGTCATGACAGAATGTACACACAATAAAACTCCAAGAATAAGACCATATTTTATGAAATATCATAAGCCACAAGTCAAGTCTGACAGGTAGTGTGGATTACCATACTGCAATATGACCTAATCAAGAGAGAGGGTCATAATATGTTTCAGTACTATTTTAAATTAGATATTTTATTGTTCCAATGCAGAACCAGAATACTGTTTATGTTTTTACCTGTATGGCCCCATTGTGTATCTCTGATTGGTTACTGTGACCTAAAGCCTTAGAAAATTTTCAATACCTCTGTGGTTAAAAAAACTATTATTAACAGGGAAAACACAATTAGCAGTGATAGCAGGCTCTGCATCTATGTATATCAGGTTTTATCTGTCATCCTGTGTGATTTGGCTGAAATCACGAAACCTAAATATTTACCATCTAATTTGTTGTTATCTCGAAGTCTGTAGCTGGCAAGTTTCCATTTTATACAGCGGCATTTGGTCAGAGACTGGAACAAAACTATTCACCTCAGCTTTATGTCTCCATGGGAGAAGGATTAATGCAGATTGTTTCAAGCAGGAAAACAGGACTCTCCCATTTGGTTTGGATCCATGTAAGAAATCAAACATCTGTCTCTGCAGGGGCTTTGCGTTGCTGTGTTGTCCTGAAGCAGCTTTGATGATGTGTATATAGAACAGTGATTGATATAGAAAGCCTGAAGGGGAGGTTAGGACAAACGCAGATGATCAAAGAGGAGAAATAGGACCTAAATGCAGAAGCTTCTCACTGAATTGCTTTTATAAATAAGACGTCCCCTGAACCTTTTGTCATTAATAAAAAAAATGAGAAAGTCGGGCTGTTTATTTGTAGGTTTGTCCAGAGAGCACTTGTGTACTCTACTGCACTCGTCTTACAACTGTAGCACACATATTTTAAATACGCAGAGATACATGCATGTATGCACACACACAGAGGTGGTGGTCCAAAGTGGAGAACACACGTTCTACCTCCCATTCTCAATGACATGCGCACACATATCCACATCCATACAGTAATTTAGCATCGGCTGCTCTAAATGTGACCGGTAAATGGCATGCACCCGTAACACAAGAAAACACTTACTACTGTGTATTAAGTAAAAAAACCTCTCTTTTGTTCCCTGCACTTGAGATGGAGCATGGATAAATGGAGGGAGAGCTTGCTGTTCTTTGGGCAGAGGCACAGAAGCATGCTGAGTGTTACTGTTATTTGCACAACAGTGTGCCTTTCCCAGCTACGTGGATCAGACGGCGCCTTCTTCAAATGACGGATGAGCTCGGAGACCATCTACATACATCATGTTTTGCTAGACCAATCAGGAAAAAGACTGGAAGCAAGATAGAGAAATCCCTGGTGTCGGATTTTGGATTTAATAATTTCATGAGAGACTGAACACTATGAGAATAACACCAGACAGACAGGAGAGCCGGCTTATTTTCAGCACCAGTTGGGTAGCATTTTTGCCAAGTTTCCCTCACTGATTTTTCTATTGAAATACATTGCTACTTCAGACACACTAGAACTGCGCTATCGTCTCTGTTTAGTCCCGTCTGTTTAACATGGCAGTCAGGAAATACGGATACATTGCGTGAGCCAGATACTGGTAGAACAAATATGTTCACATCCGCAGATATCGTGGTTTTGGTTAAATCTAAATAACCACATTGTGTCTGAAGTGGCTGTGGACTGTCTTCTCTATTAAATTAAACCACTCAAACATGCAGTAAGATATCCTTGGACACGCCCAGCCTTCCCTCTGTACCTCTGTAACACACCTCTGTAGAGCGTGTGCCGCAGCCTGATAATGTGCAAAGCGGGACATTAGAGGCGTGTCCCGCTTTGCACATTATCCTGCAGCAGGGTAGGTAGTAATTAATAATGCTAATTCTACATACAGTATGTTGCTCAGTAAACCAGTTTCTTTTTCAGGACATCCAATACTTAGATTCACAATAGCTTGCTTTTTTTCCCACAGACACCTGTCTGATTTTCATGGTGCTGTATCCCTTTCAACATCAAATGCAGTCTTTATAAGTAAAACGCAAGGCTTAAACCAAGAGCGGTCATTTAGAGCTATTTATTAAAACACTTGGCAATAAGAAACCTGTGAGACCAGCCTGCAAATCAGCAACATGGCAATCACCAATTCATCATGTGGTCTTAAATACAAATGTCTTCAGTGCACGTCAGACACAAATGCCGGTCTTGCCTTCCCGATACTTTTGGAGAGGAACTGTGAATAGCTTCTGAAGACGCTGCTAGAGGACAAACCTGATCTGAGCTGTTATGAAAGAGGGATTTAAAGAATCTACATCTAATAACTTATGGAGAATAAAATGTTGACAGACATGTTTAAAACGGAATAATGAATAGTATTAAAATGTGTTAAAAAAGAGGACATAATACGAGTCCCTAAACAGAAAGTGCAATCTGGCCTAATTTGTGCTTCCTTCAAAATGTGTTGCATATTTATCGTATGGATACAATTCCTGGGGGCAAAAGACTTTAGTCGTGTGTAAGCAGTTGCAAGGAAAAAAATAACAAATTATGCTAAACTTAACATTTTTTTGGTCATTTAGCTGGAGTTATCTGGATGACTGAATGGTTGAGAATCTGTGTAGACATTTTGGTCATTTAGCCTAATGCTATGATGTTGGTGTCGACATCTTGTAATTTGAGGTACTGTGATATTTTTTTGAAATACCACTTTATGGCATTGTTATGTTTTATGTGTCATGACACATTTGGAAATAAAATCCAACACAACCCTCCAAGCAGTCTTAGCAGGATAACGTTATCTTTGCTGGTTTAGAAATATACAGTAAATTAGTTCAGACCCACTGTATTTAAATGTAGTATACATTACATAAAGCACTGTAAATCAGCATTCCTATTTGAATGGATTATTTAAAGCATCTTTACAATTTTTGGGACTTATAAACTCTGTTTACTTGTGTGAGCTGTCTGAATACCTCAAGCTTCCTATCTCTTGTGGCCGTGGTCATGTCTGTGGCTCTGAGAACCATTTTTATGCAGGTTCATGAGATCAAGTGGGTATTTGTCATTCCCAAGCACACTCCTTCACAGTGGTTGGCTGCCTGTCTCTCTGCAATACCACAGCAAGGAGAAACCAGCATGACAAAGACCACAGTCATCTGCAGCACAGAAAAGAAATGTACACCACATGCCTATGGTTATACATGCCACTTCTCATATGCTGTTCTAATTTGCTCTAATGTTACATTGATTTGCTGACAAGATGGTCAGACAGAAGGTATTTACTACAGCACTCCTATTCTACAGCAGCTACTCATGCTCTGCTACAGATAAGAGAGATGCACACTGGAAAAGGGAGCTCACACACACATCAATAGTCACAGTAGGCATGAGTGTGACCGCACAAATAGTGATGAGGTCATTACAGCTGACACGGCTAGGGTTGGAGACTTGAGGCTGCGCAGCAGTAAAACAGAAGAGAGTACAGCATGTTCCTCAGAAAGGCCAGAGGTCAGAACGTGCTAGTCCCCATGCTTGTACTCAGCAGTGGATACAGAGGATGGGGAGTCAGTGACATCACACAGGGCCGCTCACAGTGACTCACAGACACTAATTATGGTTTCAACCTCCTGCTCCCGCTCAGTTTGACTCCTGCCCACCTCGCCGCTGACATTTCCACCTGCGACATTTTGACAATCACTCTCAAATCTCTTGTTCTCTCTTGCGTGAACTTGCTCGAACTTTTTCTCACCTCTTTCTGTGTGTGTGCGAGTCTCTCACTCTCTTTTACACACACACACACACACACACACACCTACATATGACATATATGCTGCACCGCAATTAAGTATATCGTAAAATTTACACTCTTTACATGTCATCCCTTTCTGTGCTTTGCTCTCTCGTGGAACTTGCCTCCTTTGAAAACTACATTTTTAGCTCCTGTAGGAGCCAGAAGAGCAATTGTGAACTGTAACTAGAGGAAATGGACTGAATGGTGATAACGCTCTGCCACTTGACTGGAAAAAAGGCAACATGTGCTGGGGAAAATCGAGGCCTTTTTTGGTCAAGTCTGTTGATATCCTGTTAAGGGATGATTCACTCCATATCCACTCCAAGAGAGGTGAATAGAGAGTGGTAGAGGGGTTACACAGTGAAAGATGTGGAAGGATGAAGTGACAAGAAGCAGCCAATGTAACAAGTAAACTTTGTGAAAAAAAACTAGTTTATATTCAGAGAGAGGAAGTAATAGACAGGTTTGGTCTGTAGCAGCAGTGGGTGGGTTTCTGTTTGCGCTCTCGGTTTGCTGGCTGAAATGAAGGAGACTTGGCAGAGCAGTGAGCCAGCACACCTGAGGAGTAAACATGACAGATGCTGATAGACCCTGACACTGACTGATAAGCGCTCTCCCACAATCCCCCAGTGCTGTCCACAGCGGTGCAGAAACCTTATCGTGTGGTGCAACATGCCAAGTTTGCCTTCCCTTACATCTGCACAATCACTGCCACCGCGTGGCCACCCGGACGGTCAGGTGTCACAGAGTGAGCCTCTCCCATAGTGCGATGAAAGCTACGCATGCTCCAACCTGGTCAGACTGGAAATTATACTTAACTCCTACGATTATTCATCTTATCATGTAACCAGCATATTTTATCAACATCCTGAGGCTTGATTGAGTACCACTCAAAAATGTAATGATGAAGAGGAGGCAATCCCAGGGGAAAAAAATGAATGATGAGACTCTGGCATTACACTAGTTATCCAACACACAGGTACTGTAAAGGATTTCTTTTGAAGAAGAGGTTGTAGATGTAGCCAAGTTGTACACAATCGCATTGATGAAAAGATGTAGTGGTAGCTGCATTCGGAGTTGGTGTTTATGCTCAGTTACTCTTTGTTTCAACCTCAGACCAGAAACGTCATGGTGTCCCAATCTGCACCAATATAATCCCTATATATTATCTTCCGCCTATTTTACAAGTTGAAACTCTACTGCGGGACTGTTTTCTGCATTAAATATGAAACCTAATAGGCAAATCTAAAAATGTATACTGAACATTGAGCTCTTTTTCATGTTCTCTGAGATGTCATTGTGGAGGAAGGGTAGCACTAGTGGTTTTGTTTATTTGCTTTGACATTAATCCATAACATCTTTTAACTGTTATCACTCACTGGTGTTTGTTAAAATGCTTATAATTTCTATTGACTCGTCTCCATTGACCTCTCTATGTGTTTATATAAACATACCACTTAATCAATTGTACTTTGGCCCTTTAACTGATCCCTATCACTCTAAATTATGCCAATCAGAGTTTGGTCTGCTGTTATCCTCCTGCCTCTAAATATGTGGACTCTGCATCATGTTAACTGGTATTGGATCCTCTGTTGGGCGGACAGGCTAAAATCAATAAATGCAGAGAGGATCCCAGAGCAGCACACGGGCCAGAGTGGGCAGGTCATGCTGCCGCGGGCAGACAGTGAATCTACTGGGAAAGACATACTTCAGCACCAAACAACAATGCACTATACTGTCCTTTTCTGTGTGACTTCTTAATCCTGTACTTGTCATTGCTGTGGGCAAGAAGACATTTTTGCTGAAACCAAGTAATTTTAACCTCTGGAGATGTCATTGAAATAACCCAAAGCTATAGTTAAATGAATAAGAAGTGGGGAAATAAAATGCACAGTATATTACGGTGTGGGAAATTACATGATGAAAATTTATATAACCTCTCACCTGAAGTATTGTGCTTCACAAGAACATGTCACTGCTATTGAAATTATAGGCTTGACTTAGGAATTATCTCTGTCAGGCTGACTGCTGGAGAGACAGCCTCTTAGCACAGGTATCCATTAAGGGAGGCTTTCGCTTAAAAAAAAAACATAATCAGCAGCTAGCACTAAAATGTCAGAATGGCAGCTCATGTAGAGACAGTACAAGGCGGTCGACATTCCACGACAAACGCTTGTTGATCTGCATTTCAATGCAGTTTTGAGTGCCGACTAACTGTGCCAGTCAAAAAACTGCTCAACCACAGGACACAGGTAGTCAACCTCATGAAAGTACTCAGCTTCCCATGTGTCGGCACCCTGAGAGGCAGCAGTTTGAGGAAGAAGTGCAGGTGGGAGACTGGGAAAGTTAGATGACTCAAAGGCTGCATTAGGTCTGTTTGTCAAAAAAATGTCTGCTCTGCACCATCCTCCATTTCACTCAAGAGGAAAATGGCCCTCTGCAATGATGTCATTAGGACTGTGTGTCATATTTAATGCCTGCCATTTTCTGACACGTTGGTCGGTCCACAGAGATGTTGTGGGAAATAGCCCGAGGCATAGTGGTAACTGTAGGGTAGGAGTGGGTTAATATAAAAAATAAGTAAGAGCTAAGGGCTAGAACTGGAGTGAGCGCGAAAGCTTGCTCTCTGTGCCTCCATCTGAGCTTGTGGGTTCTTACACCACTCTCTCTGATCCTCTCTGGCTTCATCATGCACACATTCATCCTGAAAAATAGAGCTGCATCTGTCACACTGTCGCCCAGTGAATCGTCCTCCATCTGAATTACCTCCTTCAAATATTCAAAATGAGGAGAGAGAAAGAAAAAAACAGGTCCGGATGAAAAAATTCTTGCCTGCCCATTACTTCAACCCCAACCAGTGGAGGTGTTGTCACGGAAACCAGCATCCACTTTTAATAATCAAGCGCGTGTGACAGTTAATTTTCTCTTCCTGGATTAGAAGGGCTAGCACTGATGTTGTGAGCAAAGAGACAGCAAGGCCGAGCAGTAGCAGAGTGTGACAACTGGATAGCAAAGACAGACATTTTACAACTAGAGGCACAGTGGAAAGAATTAGCAACTACTCATAAGATCAGTGGGTGGCAGCTGTTCACTCACCAGCGTGAACATCTGTTTATCATATCAAACTATTCAGAAATTTCCAATTCAGAGGGAGAAATTCTGCAGTGGCGCATAACAAATGTTTAGATGTCGCTGCAGCAAAAATGGAAATCACATATCGATCCATCATTTCCGCTTCTTCTCCTCCAGTCATCTTCCGCTGATGCTGACGATATCCTGCTTCTTCAGCGTGCACTTCAGTGTAATGTTCATGCCAATCGTGATAAATATTCAATTCCACTCAGGCTGTCTCAGAGATTCATAAACGTGGGTAATGAAAAATGTTAGCATGGGTCATATTCAGACGAGGCTTTGTGAATTCAAAGGTTAACATCCAAGCCAGCGGAAAAAAGAGATTGACAGACGTGGTTATAGGCGGATATTTCCATACTGCATAGAGGGTAATGGTTATGTCTCCCAGTCTCTTGGAGGCATAAAGTTTGAATATACCTATATTCATTGCTAGTATATGTGCATGACCGTAATGGGGCATTATAACAAGAGACCTCTCAGTGGAGTAAAGTATATAGTGTAATTGGCCAGCATGACCTGCGTGAGAAATAAATTACAATGCTGACAGAATATCACATCCTGTTAGCCCGAGGAGAGTTGAAAGACGACGTCCTCTGTGACACCATTTCTCTGCGGATTGTTAAATGCCACTATTTGATCTTTTCCATTTATGAGTAATATTTTTTTTCCGCTGCCCCTTAACACTGTCCTGTCCTAACCTACATACAGCAAACACTAAACGAGCCGCTGACCTACACCGTCGTACTGAGTGTGAAGTTTTAAGTTTTAACAAAACACTTCTCATCATTGTGTTCTTTTCAAATCAGGCTGAAAAAGATAACTGATATTAATATGAGATTCAGCTTCCACAAAGTCCTCAAATCACTCTTGATAACAAACTCAAGAGGCAGAGCAAAGATCAGGGCTATCTGTTTGAGCATCGCATGTGTTCAGTGATTTATCTTTTTGTTTTTGGTGAAGGCTGCTATCCTGCTGTGCCTGCACTACACTGGCTTGTCTCTTAAACTGCAGCTGTACTGTTCACTTCAAATGGCATGCTATGTTCAATAAGCCATGCAGCCCGAGCTGCGACTGCTTCCTCCCATTCTGCATCTCTCTTTTTTTTTCACTGTGACTGAAGAGCTCCTCCCCCAGAGGACGACACAACACCTAACCTTCCAGTGCTCCATGCCTTCCCACTCTGACACTTTAAGTTTCAAGGGTGGTGCAGCACTGCCCCCACAGGTACAGTATATTTAGGTTTTACAGCATCTTTCAGCTTGGTGGAAAGTATTGATTTATTGACTGCTCTATTTGGCTTGTGAGGCCTGGTGTCATATATGATGTTAGATGTTAGATTCCAACAGTTTAGGGTCGGTCTGATATAACTTTTGTTTTAATAAATTAGGTTCAAGTGCAGCTTTTGTCTTTTTATTTCAAACAATTCTTATTCATGTTGATGATATTAAAGCTACATATCCATGGCTTTGAAGAAAACGTCCTCCTGAGACTTTCACTGCGAATCAGCTATGTGCACAGATGTTTAATGGATTACACTGCATGCACAGTGTAATTCATGAAATGTACCACCGTGCCACTCAATATAATACATACTGAATACCAGAATCATTACAGAGGATGCCTTTTCTGTTTGTCATGTAAGCAACACATTTTTAATTTTTGGCTCTCCACTTCTCACTCTGCGCTTCAGCTGTGAAATTACTGTCTAAGTGCAGAGCTGCCTAACTTTGCATAGAGGTGAGATGTTCTGTATTCTCCAGTCATCTTCCTTCTAAAAACATACATTACACACAGTTTACCTTGACTACTAAAATAAAACTAACTATCAGTAAATTGTGAATCTATTCATAATTAAATATATACAGTATATATACTGTATATCAGATATATGGTGAAACCAGAATATTTAGTTTTTAATTCTGACACAACAATGGCAACATATACATCAGTATGGGGATAGACACTTTTTCATACACTTTTTCATAAAGTACTTTCATATGCATTATTAAGTTTTAATAAACAAACAAACATATAAATAAATAAAAGCTTTTTTCAGTTCTCATGTATTACAGCCTGACTTCCTCTTGCTTTAAAGCCAGGGAGAGGCCGTTTACACTTTAACCACTGTCTGAAGAACTCTGACTTGTCAAATAAGGAAATGTACAAGCAGAACTAATAACACTGATGTGACACTACCTCTTGTTGTGGTACAAGAGGTACACACACACACACACACACAGCCTACTCCCGACCACCATGACACTATGGTTCGTATTAGATTATGCACAGTAATCCTGCCTTCAGTGGACGGTGTAAAGGGACTAATGTAATGACTCTGTTATTGTATAGCCTTGCCTGTGAGCCAAAATACAGCTGGGTCCTAGAACAAGCTCATCTACATGTAATACAGCCAACATTGATGTTATTACTTACACCTGTGCACGTCCTGCTGTGACATATCAAATGTTTTTCTTTTTGCTGGAAGTGTCTCATGATGTTTGCTGACATTTTCTATAACATCTACCAGCCTGCGGATATTGTGTATACCTCTGTAGTGTAAAATGGACCACATGGTTGACTGAATGAATAGAGTCTGTTTCATGTGTATTGCTAAAGCAATTTATCAGTCTCTGTAATCTCTGCTGGAATCTATATAGCAATTAATGTTTGATAAAGTCATCTAACCCTAAATTGAGGCTTTGCAGCATGGTGAATACTTTTTCTGTGGTGGTTTGGGAATTAGTTGCTGTTTGACTGGGACAATTCAATCAGCCAGGTGCTTTATACAGGACTGCAATAAAGCTAAGTGTAGTGCACAGCTCATTTCTCAAGGGAATGGGCTAAAATAGAGGAAATATTAGAGGTAACACTGTGATCTGGTGATGTTTATGACTATTGATATTGCTTTTGCAAAGAATAAATTGAATTTTTAGGATTTCCTTAACCATCCTTACTTTCTGCCGTCTAAAGAAAATGACAGTATCATGAACAAAACATGTGGTAATTAGCATTTCGTCGAGCTGCGTACACCACAGCCATGGTGTCTTTACTGTTGCTCATATTTTTCAATTAATCATTCCATTTATTTATGTGGCTGCCTACGCTTCCTTTTTTTTCATCTGCTGTTGCTCAGGCACTCAGGCTTCAACACCAATCCCTCTCAGTGGAAACTGAGGGACACCATGAATGAGCCATGTGTTTTCTACAGCCCTCGTGAGGAACCTTGCTGCGAGAAGTGCCTCTTGGTTTAACAATTGAAAGCAGGTAAACCCAGTGGAATGTTTCTATGCCAACAGTGTGTGGTAACATTTTCAGTTCACTTATTTTCCCTATAATCTAGGAGATGGATCGCAGCCCTCTCTGATGTGACTGTCCGTCAGTCAGAGCAGCATCGAGATTTTGGGTCCCAGGCCGTCACACAAACTCCCATCTGATTTGTTCAGAGTGGTGTTTTGTTCAGGTCTACTTTCAATGTTAAGATCTGGTTGGAACCACAAAGTGAGCTCACAATAATCCATACACAAGGGAGCATGTACAGGCATGACATGCACACACAATTGCTCACACGGTTGTTGATTTCCTCCACATGTACATCGCTACTGCAGCATATTTGTCTCTTAGGGAGAATAAAACGAGAGCACACATGACTTACTACAGTCTCACCACAGTGTCTGCTCATGATCACAGTACACAGTTAAACACAAGAATCCACTCATGGTAGTTGCCACAGCCTTATCATGTCACTGAGGTGAAAGTTGTCGATAAATGTTTTAAGTGTTGTTTTTAACCCACGTCTATATTTTAATATCTTAGAGTTAAAATTTTAAACAGGAAGTCTGTTCAGCTTTTTTTTCCTGTGTTCAGCTTTTGCCACCTGTTCACCTGCACCACTCTGTGCACCAGTCTGGCACTTAAACCATACTGGAGACTAAAAGTCTGGATGTCTCTGCCTTATTTACAGTAGTTTTCACTGAGAGGCTCCCTCTCTTTTGCAGGATCGTCCTGATCCTTCACACCTAGAAGCTACCCAGTCTAACCTGCTGTAAAACTGACAAAGCCGTTGGTTAGAAAAATGCTAAATGTTTAGCAGCTAAAGACCAAAATATCTCTTCAAGCCAGTGCATATTAAACTTACATTTGTCACATAGTAACAAGAATTCAAATAAAAGTTAATAGTTTCTCATGTCTGCTAGGTGTGCAAGGATTCACCAGCATCTAGGTGATTACAGCTTAATGAGGTGATAATTTGTCACCTTTTGTATCTTTCAACCAGTTGTGGAGTTCTTATGTCCCCTTGTGGCCAGAAAAGTCATTGAATGCATCTTAAAAAATATTAAAATAGTATATATATTTTTTAATTCTTATTCGAGTATTCTGGATATTGTTTTGTTTCGTTCTGTTTAGCAGTGAGTGTTGTCAAATGACAATTTTCTCCTATTCATAAAAATGTATTTATCTTTCATGAAAATTTTACTGCAGATATATTGTAATGGTATGACATGAAAGGCCTGCATGAAACTGGAGCTATATATCACTGACAAAGAGGCCTGACAGCACGACAGCAGAGAACTAACCTTCATGAAAAGACTTGGGTTAGGGAAAAGCGGGCTTTTCAGCGTGTCCTATCAGTCAGTTGTCTTGGCGGTGGTGTACTGAAGAGGCAGAATAACAAGAGCATTAATACGCTGCTCAAAAAAATGACACTGAACATCAAACACAACACCTTCAACACGCCTCCGTAGTGGACTGATGCAACATGAAGCACTCGTGTGTTCAGATGCCTCCGTCCAAACAGCCTCAGCCTCCGTCATCCTGTATTCATGCAGAGTGCTGCACACTCAACGCAAGCTCTCATTTATGAATATGAGCTAGTGGTTATGCAACACATGCATATACATTTGATGAACACAGGTGTTCTCTTTCTCCATCCAACAATAGCCTTGAACTGCAGGTTTTAATGGGATAATTGTGCTTATGTTTAGCTCCTGACATTATGTATTTAAGTTCATCCTGTACAGTAACAAGTGTATCTTATTTATTTTTGTGTTATATCTCATTAATGTTACTACAAATTACAACACAGCATGTTTTGGGTTGTTTTTTGGCATGAACTTCATTATGCAGAGATTTTTCTTATTTTTCACAGAGATCCAATTTCCCCTGTGGAATAATCAAAGTTTCATCTTAATCTCACTGAGCACAAAGAGATTTGTTATTTATGATAAACTGGACTTAGCCGAACATAATTTATTTGATTCCTTGGAATAAACAGGGCCAGTTCCAAACCTCTAGCTGATAAATCTTCAAACTGTGAGGCGTGTTCTAAATATATTGTAGATTCAGCAAGAACCAATGCGTCAAATGAATTTCTATAAAAGATCAAGGGTAACTAGTGATGTATCTACCTTAGTTCCGACGTGCCTTCTAGAAAAGGTCCTCCTTCATCAACTGTTGTTGTTGTTGGTAACACTGTTTATCAATTATGCTTTTATGACTGCTTAATGGGAAGAGGTTAAACGTTACAGCCTACATATGATATATGCACTGATGTATTTAATTGTGACTCATGAATGTTAAGTGTTGCTGCCATCTACTGTTCACACTGAACTGGTCAAGCTTTTGAGTAAATACCTATAAAGTAAATGCTGGCCAAGCTTTGTACTGTACATGGATCTGCACTGAAACCTGCCAATGTTTCATGGTTTCTGCTTGTGGTGAGTCTCCTCAATATTTAAAGTCTGATAACTAAACCCACAAAGCACTAAGCAATTAGTCACACTATGGGGGACCCATCAGATTTCATTAATTTTGAACAAGACCGATATCTCAGCATGTTACCAATCTGTGGATTATAGGGGGCATGTCATTTAATGTGAGCACACGCTGACTTAGAAATAACTGTTTGCAAATGCTGAACATCATCAACTATTGGAGTGCCTTTATTTTGATGTACAGCTGCAAGTATCAATTGTAATCAACTGCATTGTATAGTTTGACTGGGGCAAATTCAGGTACTGCCAACTTCCAAGTTTTAATTAGCTTTAATTATTGGTGCAAATCCCCCAAATAATTTGGTCAAATTAGCTTGTCCCAGTAATCTTCTGACAAACGTTGTTTAATATGTTGAGTGTGCAAGTAGTGGCATCAATAATCTAGTCAAGCACAGATTTTCATGCTTGAATTTGCAGAGCAGAGTGACACCCAGGAAACAGACACCCCAAATAAGAGTGAGAGAGTGCAGGGAAGAGTGGAAAAACATTAGAGGGACTAAAGTGAAAAAGTGCAGCAACTGGTATGAGGATTAAATTAAGTCATAGTGGGCTAATACTTACATATGAAAAATATCACACACTTGTTTTTTCACAGAAGGAAAGCATACACCTATGTTAATATGTTGGATTATTTTTGATGACACAGTCACAAGCTAGAATTACAAAAACTGCCTCAATATGAGAGGCTTGCTGGTAACTATCAACTACATTCATGTGTATGGTGACTCAAGTAGTTAAATTACTTTTACCATTTGTATAGTTAGCTACTGAAATTACAAATAAAGGTTATGTTTAGGACATGTTTTAGTCTCAGGAAGCTCATCTGTCAAAAAATATATTTGGCTTCAGTCCTTATCTGAATTTGTAAAACTAAACTTGAATAGGCATGAACTAGTCACATGCTCTTTAGATGTTATCCAGGGTAGTGGGTAGTGCAAGGCTATTGGGGAAAAACAGGTCTGACTGTTGCACTCTGACATTCTTGCATTTTTCAAGGAATAGTGGGATATTTCAATATCTTCGTTGTACCCATTACCATAAACTCACTTGAGTAATTTTGTGACTTTTATAGTGTGTTTTGAATTTTGTGTAATATATGTATAATTTAATCATTTTGACCCTGTATTTTGAGGTAGAGTAGCTTTGCTCTAGTGCAGTTTATCTCAAGACATGGCTTCCCCAACACTGCTATTCAGATTATATGAATAGTAGTGTTGAATTATACCTTTCTATAATTGATACACATGATAAAACACCCCAGTGTGTAAACAGCCTGACAAAATAATTTACCACAGGACACAATATGGTGTAAAACCTGCAGCTCTTCTAAAAGTCAACAATTCAAACTTCCCCATGTTTACACTTAACCGATGTGAATACATAATTCACCCAAAGATGCCATCAACTAGGAGATGTTTATTATAAAGACAAAATAATGTGAATTAAATAAAAGTGAAGCCAATCTTTAAATATTCCTGTTAATTTTTCTTCAGTTTTTGTTGTGGCTTGAGCAGCTTTGTATTAAATTGTCATGTTCCCCAAAGATCACAAAATTGTTTCTGGAAAACAAAAGAAAGACCATCAAGCAAAGAGAACTAAGTCAATAAACAAACAAGTCATTCAAGTCGGAAAAAAACATTTATTTGCAATGCTGAATTATCCCATATTGGTCAGACGTCCAGAGATCACTTGACCCATCTCAGCGGTTGACATCTAGTCCAGCTGTTTTAACAAAGGAGAAAAACAAAACATTACCAAAGATAATCAAATTATTCCAGTTAAGCAAACAAAGCAGGGATCACCATCATTACTGCCTGGATGTGTTGGGTGAGTTTTATAACTGTTTGGGATTCATTTTTTACAGGGGCACCTCACCAAGGTGTCATATAGTTAAATGTAACAAACAGTTGTGTTCAAATTAAAGATACTTGCCTTGACGAAGCCGATGTCTTTAGCGTACTGCCTGAAGCACTGGCGGCACATGTTGAGCCCGTATTTACGGATCAGACCGTGTCTGTTCGAGCATACCCGGCTAGAATTAAAACAGAAAAAACAATTTTATTGAGTATTATTGTAATTATTAAAAATTACAATCCATAAACTAACGTTGCAAGTGCGGAAGTTCCCATACAGTCGGACCAGGTTGTCGTTAGCGTTACCTTCCTCCGAGCATCCATGCTAAACTCAGTTTAGCTCCAAAACACTATGATTCCGATGGTACAAATGAAGAACAGTGAGTTCTTACCTTCGCCATTAATTATATGTTACACAAGACAGTCAACAAGAAAAGTTTCTTATCAAAAACCGTCACCGGTCAAGTGAGCACAAAGCTTATGCTATTACGATGGGAGGCGCATCCTCCACCGCCATATTAGTTCGAGATTAGCACCCATGCGGTGCACATTTGGTGACAAATTATCAAGTACTGGAAGACACGAACACCATCAAACTGACTTGCTTCAGCACACGTATCGAGAATTCACACATTAAAGACGAGACTGACCAGGATCGGGATCCCTGTCCGAATTTTCTGGGGTGACTCCAATAGAGCTGCTGATGGCCCATCTTGTCTCTTTCGCTCGAGTGTCAGAAAGGAAGAAAGAATGGACGCGCATGCGCACATGAAGCTTCCAGTTGCGGTATTTCCGGTTGTGAAGTTGTTGTGGAGCGCCTCCTAGTGGCGAGAATAACTACCAACAAGTAGAGATACAATTGCAGTGGGTGAAACAACTATAGAACAGACACAGAAGTGTTGAAAGTATGCCAGAGAAAGTACAAATACTTGCCTAAAATAATACTTCACTACAAGTAAAAGTACCACTTCAATTTCTTTATTCAAATTAGAATATTATATTTAATGCTGTTGATATCATATATACGTATGTTTAGACCAGACTTGTTTAAAAAAAAACAAATTACTGGTTGGACATTTGGAAGGCCTAACTAGACAATATTTTCTTCAAGAGGCCGAATTTGTGCATCGGTTCCAGATTATTTCCCAAATGGGCTGAATATGAGAATAGATATCATATGATGAGCTTAATTAAATATGTAATAGATTAATAAGTAAATAAATAATGTAGATGGAGCTAAGACTGTAAGGTCAAAATCAGCATTTTTAGTGTGTAGCATAACAATTAATCAACGATTTCATCATTTTCAAATTCACAACGAACTTTATGAGCATCTAAATCTGCGAAAAATAAGAAAAACTGATTAATATTAATAACGCAAAACTTGGAGTTTCTTCTTTTAGACACTGTATGGAACAAGTTGTAGGCCACTTTATAATCCCCATGGTGAATTAACTAGGATATTTTGTCATTCGCAGCTTTAGGCCTATATGGTAGATGAAATATTCAGTCGTCTGAATCCGAAGAGTTGCTGTTATCAGAAGCTGGTTTGTGTGTTGATTATTATCACTGGAAGAACTAATGCAACGTTATATAATAGTGTGTTAAGTATTAAGTTTGGGAGTACTTAAAGGTGTAGTAAGTCTATCTCTCAGTATATGATGCTCGTAGAAATGCTGTAGCAGCAGGGAAACGTGTTGTTCGGGCGTCTCGGCTGCCCCCCGGTGGACCAGTGCATTGTGGGACAGCGGCAGGCAGTGGTTCCGTATTTGGGATTGTAATTATCTATCCGATAGTCGCGTTTCCACGCAGCCTGCTGGACGGTAACGTTATGGAGAAGACTGGGACACCACCGTGCTGAAAGGACCGCACGGCTACTCCGTTTTTTAGGTAACCAGTCAGGCGTTAAATATGGTTGTTGTGGTTCGCCATGGTCGCTGCTGTTGACGAGGTCTGGGTCCGGACGTGCTGCTTGCTTGTAACGTTAAGTTGCTAGCTGAGGCTAACTTAATGTTAGCATCTTTAGGATGCTCGCTGTCATAAAAAAGACCGAAGCTGAAATGTCAGTGATTGTTTTCGGTAGATATGAGAGCATTTTACGTCAGTCTGTGAAATAGGGGCAGTGGTATTTCATGTTAAAATCGATAAAAATAAAGATAAAAAAGCTGTGTCTGGCTCGTTGTGGCTGACAGCGGCCAATTCAGGTCAAGAAAACTAACCGTAATATGTGTGAAGCGAAGGACTTCAGATTCATATTCAAACGACCACAGACTTTAGATTCATATTCAAACGACCACAAAAGGCGAGAAACGGAGACACTGACAGGATAACAGCGGTCATGGCAAAAGTAATGCTCTAGATTAAAACAGCAGATCAAAGCAGATCAAACGAGGCTGTGAAAACCTTTCAACATGGAAAAAATAGATATTAAATGTATTAGTCGGATAGGTTTGTCTTCTAATGAGCTATAAACTGTAGTACACGTTTACTGCCAGCATTTGCCTCTCCTTGTTGAGTTCTGTATCCACTACCAGCCATGTATTCATTAACACTATCACAGGCTCTTAAGAGCTCTCCCAGGCAGTGATAGTGCCAAACTGTGACCAGTGAGATGAAGAGTGTCTGGGCAGAGAGGGGACAGATGGAGGGGCCAGGTAGGAAGCCTGATAGGCCACTAATTTAATAACAACTGATAGATTGGGGTTTGTTCACATTGGAGCAAAGAAGGCTAATGAGTATCGATAATGCAGTTAGGGAAAGAGATTTATGCAGAGGACAATTTAGAAGCACAGAGCAATAATCAACATTGATGATGTAGATACAAAGAACAGAGAAATAACGTTGCAGTCCAGAGTGAGGCATGTATTATATATAATTTTTGTGGTTTTAGTGATCCTCCTTTTAAAATTGATAGGCCTTTTATGTAAATTCAAACCATTGCTATTGTTGCACGGGTGCTTTTAGGAAGCCTGGACGAATCCTGTTTATTAAATGTTGGTGACACAGCATCATTATCTCCAGTAATTGTTGCACATTAGCAAACTCTTGACATTTAACATGAAAGTTGACTCTTGACTTAATGGTTTGACAAGGTTCAGATGTGGCCTAACCTTTTTCCTTAGCTTTAAAACACGTCATGGTCCTCTTCATGGAAGGAAGTTGCTCAGTTGTCATATGTAACATATTCTACATGTGTGAGTGTATGAGATTCCTAAAGAAGAATAAAGAAGAAACGCACATTGAATTAAGATGGTTTTATGTTGATAAATATTAAGAATAAAAACTAGTACCAAGTGTGAGTTCATATTTCAAATGATTTTACATATGAAAAAAATATATTCTTGGCTTATGTGCAACAAGGGAACACAGTTTATTGCCTTGAACATCAGTTTGATATCGTGTCGTTTTTTCAGATTAGTTTTGTGTGTTTCAGGCTTTATTTGATGGAGTGAAGAGGCAGTTAAGAAACGTGGGGGGAGAGAAAGAGATGGTGCGACAGAGATTCCCAGCTAGACTTGAAACGGGGGCGTTGCTGTTGCGTGGCATGCGTGGCATTAGGCTACCAGTGTGCTCTCACATTTTTGCATACATTTTGCTTATTCACGATTTACAATGTTATATATGTGTAAAATATTCTGACTTCTGTAGCATTATGGTAATATTTTTAATTAACTGCTCTAACATTATATCCATTATATCCTCTTTCTCATTCAGGTGGTTCATGCAAACTGCTGCCCTGCTGCCTGCTAGCACCCATCCTGCCTTATGGAATATTCATCCACCACCAGTGATGTTCTAGCAGATCCCATGTTTACACCAAAAGTTCATTTTGCCAACAATTAGCCATAACGTCTTTAAAATCAGGCTTGGTTCCTGTACAGAGCCCACCACTATAACTGCAAACCTGCATTTTTTGTTTCACAACAATCAACTTCTCTCCTTTTGCAAGAGCCTGACCGCCTATCATGAGACTCCGGATCTACAAGAGGAAGGTGGTGATACTGACTCTGGTGGTTGTCATCTGTGGCCTAGCTCTCTGGAGCAGCGGGAGGCAGAAGAAGAATGACAGCGGATCGTTCCCCAAGGAAGTGGATTCAGTGAGGAGAAGCAGCAGCATTAGCAGCAGCAGTAGTAGCATCGACAACCAGGTGCAAGTCACGCCTGCAGTCAGCCGGTTACCTGTTCTACCTCCTATTAGTCAAGCAAATGACACACATCCTGAGAAAGCGAAGGATAAAGAGAAGATACCCAAGCCAGAGGTAGATAACACTACATTAGTCTACCGCGGCATTGTCTTCCAGCTGAACTTTGACCAGACAATAAGGCATGAGGAGAAGTTTAAGACAGCACGACAGAAAGATGATCTGGTTGTGGTGGTTCAAGTCCATAACCGTCCAGATTATCTTAAGCTATTAGTGGACAGTTTGCGAAAGGCTAGAGGTGTGGAGAACATACTGCTGATATTCAGCCATGACTACTGGTCCCCCGAGATAAACAAAGTGGTGGCCTCTGTTGACTTCTGTCAAGTTCTTCAGATTTTCTTCCCCTTTAGCATCCAGCTTTACCCACAGGAGTTCCCTGGAAATGATCCCAGGGACTGTCCTAGAGACGTTCCCAAAAAGGACGCCTTAAAGCTGGGATGCATTAACGCCGAATACCCTGACTCATTTGGCCACTATCGTGAGGCAAAGTTCTCCCAGACCAAGCACCATTGGTGGTGGAAGCTCCACTTTGTATGGGACAGAGTCCGGGCCCTGAAGGACCACAAGGGTTTGGTCCTGCTGATTGAGGAGGACCACTACTTGTCTCCAGACTTTATCCATCTCTTAAAGCTGATGTCAGCTCTCAAAAGGGAGCAGTGCTCAGACTGTGACATCCTCTCACTAGGGAGTTACAGCCACATTGGCTACTCCAGCAAAGCAAACAAGGTGGAGGTAAAAGTCTGGAAGTCCACTGAGCACAACATGGGGATGGCTCTGAGCAGAGATACATACCAGAAGCTTATTCAATGCACCGACACATTCTGCACTTATGATGACTACAACTGGGACTGGTCCTTACAATACCTGACTGTGGCCTGCATGCCCTCCTACTGGAAAGTCATGGTGAGTGAGGCTCCACGGATTTTCCACGCCGGAGACTGTGGCATGCACCACAAGAAGGCTTCTTGCATGCCAATCAGCCAGAAGACCAAGATAGAAAACATCCTACAAAGCAGTGGGAACCAGCTGTTCCCAAAGAACCTCCTCATAGCAAAGAGACTGCCTGCTAACGGGGCCGGAGGAGTGGCCCCACATGTAAAAAACGGGGGCTGGGGAGATATCAGGGACCATGAACTCTGCAAGAGTTATGTTCGATTACAGTGACCTTAATTGCTACTATTATTATATATTATTGTCTCTTTTGCATCCTCTATAAAGAAAAAAGCCTTTTAAAGAAAATCTTTATGGACTACTCTTCATATTGCCTGTTTTATTGGACTGTTCCAAATAAAGACGAATGTTGGATTTTTGGCTCCTTTAACACAAATATGTCTTTACAATGAACTATTTAAGTGATTCCTGGCAAGTCTACATTGTTTTGTAAGCTGAACAATAATATGCTGAACAATATATTGTTGTGTTTTCTCAAGCAAGGCTGTCAGATTAAAATATGTCTTGAATGCTAACTTACCAAAAATGTAGAACATCTCTAAGAGTCGGTAAGAGCTGGCAGTCATCAATTTGGTGAATCAGTGGTCTTAGCAATCCCTCTATGCATGCATAATTAATTAGAAGTTATTTATATCACATAAATGTACTCAGATCAAAGAAGATCCTTTGAGACACCTTGTTCCATTTAAATAATCTCCCACTTGGCTCATCTTCAACAGGTTTCTGGAGCACACCAACGGTCTCATTATTCCTGACTGCAGAAAGGACGCCACTTACTGTGCACAGTATTAAAAAACATACCAGTCATACTTGCATCATGGGGGCACACAAAGGAAACTGTGGTGCTTTTTAAATCAAGCCATGTATCAGACAGGGAGTGTGACCAGTTTTGTTTTGTTATTTTGTTGCAGTGCATCAGTGTCCTGCACTTGGGTGACTGTATCTTTGTGGAGAGATTTTGATTTCACAGATAAATGCACACAGTGCACCTGGAGAGATCCCAAGACACTGATAGAACTTTCTTGTTCGTGTCATTGCTATTGAAGATGCATTTACATTTTAAGTGTTTAGAACCCGGCGCAGTATCGATGCTTTCCGCTGAGGCTGGATTGATCCCCTCCACCCCTCCAGCAATGTTTAACAATCAGTTCTGCAATCTGTACAAAATCTGAAATAACTGCAAAGTGTTCACTGACCGAGTCTCCATACAATTCATAATAAGTATATCCTCTGGCAGACTGCTGGGGGGCTCCAGTCTCAACACAAAATTCCTAAATATTGCATGAATTAAATATGAAATACTTAATGCAAAGCAGATTCCAGACAAATGTTCGAGACTGAGTAAAACTGATGAAGCCTAACAAAGCTTTCTCTGTGCCAAACAGAACACGGTGTCTGCAGGCTAAGAAGTCTCAATTTATTTCCTTTCTGTGAACTTGCACCGTGAAGACATGTGATGCTGGGGCTGCACCGCTGAAGTCATGTGTCATGTGCAAATTGTACAGCTGCTCCCACAGTGGAGGCTCAATAATTGGGCCTGTACCTCAAGGGAAGCGTGGCTTAGAATAGAATTGAGAATAGAAGGAAGTGGCACTGCTCTTGATTCTTGGTGACTAACGGTTAACTGAGGCTGGAGCCTCTGAAACTGTAATTAGCTGTTGCTTTTAAAACTTCTATACATGGTTGAATATGTTAGAGCAAGAATTACAAGAAAAAGCAGAACGTAAATTGTGCCATCAGTAAATCCATCAGTAAATCTTCAGATATATTGCAACTCATTATGCTGAGACGAGACAATGAAATGGAACAAATAAACAAAACCAAAGCAGTGAGAAACACATGAAATGATACTTTCTACTACAATTTTTAATAATTATTATTAAGTATTAAAATTACATTTAAACATTTAAGAGTAGTGTTAGAGCATTGTTGGTTTTCCGTCCTCTTGAACCACAACAGACGTGGAATAATAAACTACAGAATAAACGCTGCAGACTATCATAATTCGGTTCTAAAGCTTCCTTCTCTATATCAAAATATGTCTCTGCTTCTATCCGAAAAGCTCCTACAGATTATATCATTTGGAGCGGTACTTCAGTTCTGATGGCGACATCTGAAGGAACAGTTTGACCGCGTCAATCATTCGGTCTCTGTAGTATGTTCAACATAGTGACATCATCTGAACTGAAAGGCTAGTTATTTAGAACAACATTCTAATATACAGAAGGGAGTGGGAAATCTAAAACCATTCACCATGTAAAACAAATTTAAAGTTGGTGAGGTTGACCTAGAAAGAGTTACTTTGTTGTTGATCAAAACATCAGTTCACCGTGACACCCTGTAGGTTTTGCACTGTCCCTTTAACCAGACATCACCTGGCCATAGCATTGTTTTAACTTACTCCCGTTTATCAATAAGAACAAATTAAAGGAGATGCTTCATTTACTGTGTTCCATGTAATTCATCATCCTTTTCATTATCCCTGCTTGCTAACATACGTCATTGCTTTATTTCTGAACTGTTAAACAAATACCCCTGTGTGTTTCTTTTTTTTTGTTGAATAACTAGGTTGATTAGGACATTTCCATGGCCAAACTAACCCTGTTCTACAAGCAGAGCTGCTTAGTTATTCAAAGGAACTAGGAAATGCATCACTGACATAACAACATAAAAATACGGATGACATTTTGCAATCTTTGCAAAATCAACTGTATGCATTCATTTTTTCTGTCCATTTTATATTTATCATTTTTTGCAACACATGAAATACTGCTCATTCTGTAGTCTTATAGGTCACAGAGACTATATTAATCATTCATAGCCACTGCACACGTTGCTAGGTAAACAAAACTCTTGGTCAATCAATATATAGAGGCATACAGACAAGAGAACTGCATCACTCTGAGATGATGATTAAAGCAGGACTTTACAGAAGCGATTTTCACACGGTGCATTGAATTTCTATGGACACATTTCCCTTAGGATGTACCGTAACTGTTCTGCTAAGCCTTTTACCGCATGCCAGAGTGTTTTGGTTTCTTTTCATGTAGCACATGCTTTTGCACCAGAAATCAACAGTGAATATATTAGTGTGATTCTTTTGCAGAAGACATCTTTCTAAGCGCTAGTCCTGATTGATACCTGCTCAGCACTGATATGTGCCCTGGGGGAGATCAGTCAGTCAGTGACTGATCTCCCCCAGGGCATCAGTGGTGAGTGACACCTTGACAAGATGATCGTGCCTCTCCAGCCTGCTGATCACTCTTCCCATCTCATCCCTCATACTGATGCCACAGGCTGCTGGTTTAATGGCTGTAAGTGCTTGTGTTTCTTCTAAATGTGACTCATATATTATGGAGGAGCAGTTTATTCCCCACTAAGAGCGTAAAATATATATGAAGTAGGAGGAATGTGTTTATTACGGAGAGGAAGAGAACACGATATGTAATGGCTGTTATCAATGTAAGATCTGTTAATTGTTATGAAGAAATCACAACCTCTCATTTATCTGAGTGATACTGCCACCAGCTGGTTTATTGTAACCCAACATGCCACATAGGGGCTATATGATCATCCACACTTTTTTAACCCTATTTACGTAAATGAGGGGGAAAAAAGATTAGCAAACATTAACCCCTGTTAATATAATGCACTCCAGTACGACTCAACCACCCACTATGACTTTAATAATATGATATAGATTCAATTATCACCTCTCTGACAGTTTTGACAAAAGCTGAAAAATAGAACCTTATAAGTATAAGTAGAATAGTGCAGTACAGAATACTGTACACGTGTACTCAGTAAAGTGGCCAGTGAGTTTAAAACTACAAAATAGTAAGAGAGACATTTTTGTGGATCAACAAATAGTTTCTGGTCTATTTAGTAACATGTTAGTCATACACTGTATTAAGAAGTAATAGTAGAAGTTTCATTTCCTTCATTGTCCCAGATCACAGAAAGCACTTTTTCCACTGCAGTAACCACTAACTGAATGTCTCCTCCATGGTTTGGGTTTTGCTTTTGTTTCCACTGTCTCTGGTGAGCTACATTTCAGCACCCTAGCAAAAGTACTCATGGTAAATGGTAAATAGTCTGCACTTATATAATGCTTTCAAATCTTATTGGTACTCAAAGCGCTTCGCACAAAATGACCTCAAATGAAAACTAATATAATCTAAAATTAAGAAAAAAACTATCATGAAGATAGATAAAACTACCTGATATAGACACTGTTTGAAAACAGAGCTCTAATCACCTGCGTGCGTGGGTGAGCAGGGTCTTTAACAAGTGGACTTAGGTTTAACGCCTCGTGTAATTTGCAGAGTGGATTCAGAGCAGATGTCTACTTAGCGGATAGCTTTTAATATCTGTGCTACTTTCTATTGACTAAGAATAAACAGCACAAACATTTAGGTACACAAGAATGTAGTTATCACAGCGATGTCTGGCACTAGTGTGAATAAAAGAACTGATGCAAGACTAACACAATGTGACCCTGTTAAAGTCCACTGGTTCCTTGTTATGTAAATACTAACATGCAGAAGCTACAGGATGAGTAGGGAAATGTCTAGTTGCGATGACTCAACTTCCAGATAACTTCACCTGGATGAATCTTCACAGACATTTCATGGACAGATTACTGAATAAGCATATATAGCACAAATCATCTACTGAAATATGCTGAACAGACACAAAAACACACACACACAAACAAACAAGAAAGACAAAAATAGTCATAAAGAAACACACACAAAACATGTTTGTATCTCTTTGCTCCAGTGTAGGAAGCTCTGAACAGATCTGCAGTAGGCCTACAGTTACTGGAATTCCAAGCAGTAATGACTGTGTCAGGGTGTCAGCGATCTCTTCAATCAATACGTCTATTATTTAAAAAAAAAATGCATCAGCATCTTGGAGAAGCTTTTTGTTTCTTGTGAGTATCATGCCACATCTGCGTCCCAGTAAATTAATAAATTCTAGATAAAATCTTGTGACATCATCATTAAGTGGCTGACCTAAATGTGAATATACAGTATGTACTTAACTCTAGCCCTATGTATAAGTATGTTCTCAAGTGTAGTACATCTTCATGTAAGAACATATGTGTGACATGAATATGTGGTTTCCTGTGTGAGTATTATATGTTCATTTTAAAAAGTAACACAAACGGAACATGTGGTCTGTCAAAGCTGTTTTAATAGGCGTCACATGGAGGAAAAGGCTCCCACTGTGTAAATGTTCACTCTTTCTATGTGGGTGCTTGAACAAAAAACACCCTTACCTGAAGCACTTAACACCCACCCCCCCCACAAGTGCTGACATTTGTCAGCCGGTTTTCAACACAGTGTCAAAAAGTTTGTTCACAAGTTCAGAATCAGTTCAGTAATTATTACTCACAATTACAGGAGTTTTGGAATCCAGCCCTGTCTGCAGAACATGGTTGTCTTATTTGTTAGTGGATTCACACGCATGTTGATGGATAAGACTAGTGCTAATGGGTGACCAGAACTACGCCAACATTAGTCTTCCTGTGGTTTACCTGAGCTCAAAGTGATGGCTGAATTACTCCGCTGCTCCTCTGCCTACCTTTCTATGTTGTACAAGGAATCTGCAGCGACAGGCTAGCTAGCATTCAGCACTACCTGTTAGATAAGAGGATTTCATAGACATCTCCTATGCCAAACATTTCATTAATAAAAATACACCTGAATTCTCTTTATGTACAACAGAAAGAAAACATTTTCACCTGCATATTCAAGATTCATTTTAATATTAGGTATAGATTTTATGTATTAGAAATATCGCTATTTTCTGAAATGAGAATCTTTCAACTAATGAAATAATGATCATTTCACCCATAAGTCAGCAAATTACAATATTTACATATAATACAGAGCCCATTTAATCTGAAACAATATTAAAATAAATGTTCAATAGATACAAAGGTTTTTAATTCTATTTATATTTCAACCTTGTCAAGGAGCTCTTACACACTCCAAAAATGTAAAGCCATTCTCCTCTAACAAACTATTAAGTGCAAACAAATTTTTTTTCCCATATAAAAAACTATGATTGCAGCATCCAGCGTTGAGAGAAGGCAATAACATGCCATTTCCCCAAGTGCTTCCAAAGCTGTCTTCAAAATATTTTGCTTATGTTCCAACATCATTAATTCAAAATAGGAGAAACAAGAACACAAGGGAATCTGTGCAAAACACATTTGTGTGATACCTTATAAAATATCGGTAAAGGAAGTAAAAAGCTGCAGTCTGTCTTGAACAGGTGTTTGAGGACTGGCTGCTCAGGAGGCTAAAAAAAAATGACAAGAGACTTAATGTTGGGGATATGCTGCTGCTGCTGTAAAATAATCCCTCATCTTTTTCCCTTTATCTCTGAATACATTTGACATTAAACCCACACAAAAACAGTTAGGTTGAGGCATTACCACAATGCTTGAACTTTGTTTAGTCTTTGAAGATCTACAGGCACAAACGATTGGGTACTAGAGTTTGTTATTTTCAGACTAGATGTGACTTGATATGACCATATGGAACAGTGAGCAGTTATCCTCTCCCATAAACCTCCTGAATCATTTAAAGCTTTCCCTATTACTTCCATTAGCACCCTTTGGACCCCAAAACAAAAGGGGGTCAAGTTTCTAAGCCTGGTTTTGCCAACATCAGTTCTCTAAACATAAGTAGTAACAGAAAGCGAGCATGTGCGTGGTTCTAGTGATGAGAATGAAGGTGACACTGGAGATCATGTGGCGTGTGACTGTGTGTAGAAGCGTCTCATCCCCGTCTCTGCTGCACGGAGCTGTCGTTAGCAGCACCAGTACTGGGGCTATACTACTGTTCCACTGGGGGAGTTGGCTGGGTTGTTTTGAGATGACAGTAATCCCTGTGGAGAGACAGATAACATACATAGATAGTATAACACTGCTATAATGAGATTTCCTGTCAGAGAAGATGTAGTACTACTCTAACCGTCACAGTGCCAATGGTTTATTATAAATCTGCCATATACACAGTTGTGTTAACAGCCTCTGAGTGCAGCAAGAAAATGCAAATGCTTGTGTTCAACACAGTGTTTGTTAAGAGGTGTCACATGAGAGTATCCTTAACTGGCCTGTCACTCACCACTTTCCCCGGCCTAGCCCATGTGCAAACGAAACCCTCCTGACAGGCTGTTACCAGACAGTCCTCAAGGAAGATTAACACAGTGAGTCTCTCGTGAGCGATCTTCTTACACACCAGTGGTTCGAGCAGCGGCACTTCCTCCATGCGTGGGCACAGCGTGGTGCCTAGAGTCTTAGCCGTGTCGGCCTTTGCTGTCCGTGATGAGCTGAGCTGATTGAGTTTGTCACTGCTCTTGCTGCTGATGTGACCCATGCTGTGGTTCCGTTTGTGGTCCTTCTCGTGGCGCTCCTTGCGCGATTCATGTAACGACAGTGTTGCAAACTTGCTAACTCCAGTGGCAATGAAAGAACTGTCAATGATGCTATTGCCTCTGGTAGTGGTGCTGCTGCTGTTGCTGCTGCTGCTGCTGCCTGTGTGACTGTTGGGTGTGCTGCCACCTGCTGGATTGGAGGAGTGTGGCAAGCTATTAGAGCGAGGCAGGGCACTAGGAAGGGAATTTGCTGGATTACCACCAGAGCTACTATTGCTCACATTGTCTTTACCATTGGTGCCACTGGGATTACTAGTAGTGGTGGATACAGTAGTAGTATTTTGTCCAGTGGATGGAGGGCTTGTTGCACTCATAACATTAGTGTGAGTCCTTGTACGAGACAAAGGGAGGTGAGGGAAGAGAATGTCCTCTGTAAGGTCCCACAGACACAGCTGGGTATCCTGGCCCACTGAGCCAAATCTGTAGGTCACACTAACAGGTCTACTGTCTGTAGAGTTTCTCTTAGATAGCCGAGACTGGGCACTGTTAGCTCTGTCTCTCCCTGCACCAAAGTGAATCTGCTCATGGAAGTCCTCATCACTACCACTGAACTCAGCAGGGGGGTCCCCATCCTCTACACTGGTGGTACAGTGATCGAATGCCACCACACTCACCCACGACTTGTGACCATGCCCTCGTGCAATCACTCTGCAGTCTGAAAATGACCAGACTGTCACCAGGTCATCCTCACCTCCTGCCACAATATATCGACCATCTGGGCTCCAGCACACACACAGTAAGCCACCGAAGTAGCTCTTCATTGTTCCATGGAGCTCTGCAGCGTCAAAGCCAAATACCCGTAAGAATCCATCCTGGCTTGCACAAGCTAAAAACTTGCCATCTGGGGAAAAGGCAAACTCATTGAGTGCCCCTTCACCCACTGTCCAGCGTAGCAATGGGTTACGAGCTGACTTGCTCTTGCAGGTATGCACAGCATAGTTTTCACCCTGCTTAAGGAGCTGGTAGTGAGGTGCAGTGGTGCCACAGGTATTTTCCACGTTGTACAGGTACAAGCTGCCACTGGAGTGAGCCACCAGAAACAGGCTCTCTGAACCAGGAACCCATCGTACACATGTTACTCTTGACTTGTCTATAAGTCTCTGGAAGATAAGGAGAATTACACAGACAGAACACAAAAGAAACTGGTCAGCTAGTTATTCCATTTCTGTATTACTAGTAGGCTCATGGGATAATGCAAGCATAATTCAATATTACATAGCAGAAAGTTGTATTAAGTTGCCTTTACAACAATACTGACTGGAACCCACCTCTTCATTGAAGAGTTTGCTGGTTTCCTTCTTTATTGGGTCTATAAGCTGCACTTGCCCAGCTGAGAAACCCACCAGCAGGGACACACTCTCTGCCGTAGCTGTGAGTGGGTTGAAGTCATGACACGTCGGCTGCGTTCCTTTGTATATCCTCTTGTCTATGGGCTTACTAAGGTCAGCAGCCTAGATCAACAAATACACACAAATGAGTACATTTTAAAACATTTTTGATTTGTATAAATACTTCCACATAAATCCTGGAAGCTGTGACTGTACCAGACACTTGTGTCTGGCTATTTACATTGACCAAAATAAAGTCTATAGAGCTATATTTCAGACTTTACTTTTATTCCCAAGTGACCTGTAATACTTATGTTTATCTCATAGCTTTTCTCCAAAGATTTCAACTCAGTGTACTTGGTTCTTTATAATAATGAACTACCACTCATGGGAAATACTTGTCTAAAAGGAGAAGCAGACCATGTCAATCAGACAATGTAGGCTAGCTGTCTTCCAACAACAGATTTAAAGCAAACATGACATTGTGCTTTAAGACATTAATAGGTCAAAGGCATTCAAGATTATGTGATATTTTTTTCTCATACCACTTGATAAATGTTTAACCTTGCAAGCTTGTATCTGCAATGAAAAAAAAAACAGCAATTCTGCTAACTTGGTAGGAATGGATCTGGCATGAGACTAGTGGGAAATAGATTTTTTTTGACAGTTCTATGCTTTATTGCTGCAACTCTCTTGTGGCCTATTTTCGTGCGCTACATGAGGTACAGAGGAAGCCTAAGGGATCTCACTATAAAGTTGTCAGTTGTGTCAGAGCAAAGAAGCTCTAAATAGGAGGTATTGAAATTGGCAGATTTCAAGTGTCACGTTAATGTTAAGCTTGGCTACCAAATATTTTATACAATTTTGAACTTCGTTAAAATAAGGGTCATTCAATAATAATTAAAACCATAAGCAGTGCAGCTCAAATATTGGTCTAAAAAGCAATAGTGTAAACAACAAAAGACTTGCTCTCTCTGGGTATTTTTCTGTGTCCAGTTTGGAAATGGGTGGTATATTACTAGTCGTATTCAGCTATTCCACAATGAAATTCCACAGTAATTAAATTAAACAAAAGCTGACTCTAGAGTACTGGCTGTATATGCAACAGTTACATTTTGTAGGTCAACACAGTCAGGAAAGTAAATGGCAGATCAAATTTAGAGACAAAACAGGCAATTAAAATTAATGTAAGAGAAATGTTGGATTAATAGATATGCAGTGTTTCTGAATCTACTGAGATAAATGGATGGGCTTCACACTAAATGTTGACAACCGCTTTAATAAGCTACGTTAACAATAAGGCAACTTGATGCTTTATACTTGGTTGGCAGGTAACAGTCTCCCTGTTTGCTACCCTGCCCTCATTTGTTGTTGTATCAGGACTGTAGCTGAGCCTTAGATGTTACAGACCATGACATCTCATTATTCGACTATTAGTCTACTGCAAGATGTAGACATTTTTTCATCAGTGGACCAATTTGAAATATTGCAAGATAAGAATAGTAAAGGAGTCAGAGTGAGCTGAAAGGAACATGTCTTCTTTACAATTTAAGCGAACCAAACAACAAATTTTCCTGTGCTGTTTTGTAACATGGATAACCATCCAGCATATAATGATATGACAAAGCAGCACATGAGGTGACAGGTACAGTAAGCTGGCACTGCCATGACACTGCAAATCAATCCACTCTGCTATGCACTCCCTTCTCCCTATTCTTACTAAAACTGTTAGTGATAAACATCTCAAAATGTCTTTTACAATATACAGTTAATTTTTTAAAACAATGTCCCATAATTTTCTCCAGGGTGGCTGAAGCATGAATAAGAATAAGATGGATAAGAGTTTAATTTCATTCAGTCTTTACTGCCCTCTTCCAAAACAAGGAGTGTTTGAAAGATCCTAATTAAAACTGTATACCATATTGTATCGCAAAATAAGATGGACAGACTTCTATATAAAAATATTCAACAATACTTAACTCACAATCTAGCAATTATCAGCATGCAAAACAATGCTAGAATAACACAATACTGTTATTAAGAGGTGATGAACAGTTTTTCAAGAGAATATCAATTTGAAAACTCAAATTTATGTTTACCTCATCTTAAGCTAGTTTGAGCCCAAAACACACAACATATCACTGTTGTTGTTTTTTACTTATCTATACAAACAGAGGTTTCCACCAGTTACACCTACATTTGAAAAATACCAGCATCCTCATTTTGAAACACGACGGCTATTGTTAGCCTGCATATTTTGTGGCTCCTACAGGGACAACGACATCATTAGCATGATCACCACTGTCAGTCACCCTCCCTGCTAAACAACACCAAACGTGGCTTACTGCAATGACATCATCACTGAATCCAACTAAACAGTGGATCACATTGCATCACATCCAAAGAAGTGAGTGCACACATAATTGCATCACGAATAAACACTGCACCTCACTTCCAGTCCAATAGCTAACAGTGTGAACACTTCATTCTGTAATAGGGAAGCCACATTTCACAGTGCTGCTGGTGAGCACTGTTGACAACTTGCCACTCACATATAACATTAGCTTTACTATGTTAAGGAGGATTTAAAAAAAGACATGATATGGCATAACACGACGAGCCTTTTCTCACGTTAACCAGTTCGCTGGAAAATGTCATCTCACAGCTTGTCACAGACTGACGACTCACACAACTCTGAAGTGCACACTCTCACAGAGGCAAAAACAACTGTGGCGATGTTAGCTACGAATGCTAATTGGCTCCTAACTTAGCTTGGTCTGCTACATGGCCTTGTCATGACAATCTGCGCACTTCAATGACAGAAACTAAGACAGGTGACAGCCGGGGTGCAACATGTTTTAAGGTGACAAACCAGTGAGCTGCTTCTAGACTGCGCGGGCTTCGTCGCCGCAGCCGATATTGTTTACCTTTCTCACGCCTTTGTATATATAAAAGTACAGTTCCCGGCCCACATTGAAACAGATCCTGTCGCCGTTGCCGGACTGGTCGTTTACATTGACGAAGGAGACCTTAACGGGATTGGAGCCCTGCGAGTTGAAAGGCACCCTGTTCGGGCGGCTATATTCGGAGTGAGTGAGGAGTTTGTAGACGCCTTCTCGTGTGGTGAATTGAGTTTTAATCTCGTTCATCTCCTTCCCTCCTCCCTCCGCCGCCATCTTGGAAATTGGCGTTCATCCTTATCCAAGCCCCGGATGTTAGCGACCGCGCATGCGTTTGACCGTTAAAGACCAGCAGCCATGCGTACAGACAAATAGAAAAGTCATGTGAGCTAGAGCTAGAAACATAAACAGAATGCATGAGAGTATAAAGTGGGTCCAAACACGTCAACCCTAACATAAAAGAGAGATTAAAGTGTAGCCAACACACCTGACAAATAAGGTGCATCAATTTAATTCAGTTTCTTACTAAAACAGCTGTAATAATTATGGAGCGAAAACTGAATGTATAATGGTCACAAGAAATATACAATAACAATATCAAATTTCAATTCCATAGTGCAGAAAAATGCAAACATTAAGCTGCTACTATAATTACAAGCCAAGTAACCCTTATGCAGGGTCTGTTTAAAAGTCACTGAGAAAAGCCTAGTGCCGTTAGTATAGCTACATAAATTAAGCCAGAGACTGAACCTGACTGAAACAGGCTGAATTATAACCTATAAAGCATAATTTAGCAATCGGGCTCTAAATTCTACAAACATTCTATGTGTGTATGAAGCTCAGTTTACACAAGCACGTCTTATTCCAACTACAACTATATAAACTATGGGGAACCTGGCTCTAAGAAAAATATCACCTTACAGTGATTGCGACAGTTCTCTATGTTCCTCCGTCACACGGACAGTCAGCATCTAGTAGTGTCTGCTATCATCTGGAAACTTTTGGATTGCATAACAGATCTGTAGTAAGCAATATGCTGCCATCACCTGGACAACTGAAGTCACTGTTGATCAGATTGGACCAGACAATTCTAGACTTCTTTATTACACAACGTTGTGTTTACTGCTGTACTTGAACATGTATTAATTTCATACGGAGTATTAATGCCAAGCCTTTTTATTTACATTCTAAGAATAAGTGGAAATGGTAAAGGTATTACCTCAACAAAGTTACCAACGCGCCATGAGATATGATAAGCTGTGTGGATGTAAACCGACAGAATAAACAGTGGCCCAAAAGTAACAGCAGTCTACTTCATCACATCCACTGTGTTCTTGAAAAGATTTTCTGTGCCTCTGTCTGCATCCAACCTGAGCGCACAGTGAATGTGATGAAGTGAAGTAGTGTGGCTTCCGTATACCTTCTCCCCCCTCGGCTTTTCGAACGACCTTTGCTGCGATGATACCTTCGTCTCAGACTTAATCAGTCACTACCACAAAGGAAAAATGGCTAATGTCCCTAAAACCAATTATGAAGTACAATAATCCCAGTGCATCTACACAAGGCATTTTATCTTCCACAACTTCCCTAGTTTATGATTTTCGCATCAACAGGTACAATAACAAAGCTGGCCCTGTCTTTTGTTAAAGTGTTAGTATTTTTGTCTTCACAATTTAGTGTTATGTCATTAAAATACATATTTAATAATACATTTCAATATAGTGTATTCCGTTTAATTCTTCAATAACTTAATCCGGTTCAGGTTCTTTATAATGCACTCAGTAAATTATGCAATCAGTGTTTAAATACTTTTAATTATTCCAGGCTAGGTTTAAATTGTTCAACTTTCAATTCATAATTCATGATTCAGGGATTCAGTGGTCAAATCCAGAGTTAGAGTCAGTATCTCAGAAATAAGCTTAATTTTAATAAGAAAACAAGCTTTTGCAATTGTGGCCTATAAACTCTGGTACACATTTAAATTCTTTTTGCAAATGATAAGGGCCATGAAATGTTGCTGAAAGCAATAGTAAACTGACATTATGCTAAAACGGTTTGTCAAACTGTTATAATAAAGTTTTTTATTATTATTGATTGTATTTATATGTATATATATAACATAAACGCCAATAGATAAAGATGATTTGATAGGCATATTCATGTGGTTTTACCCCAATCTTGCATGCCAAAAAAAGAAATGGGCCTGTTGTAGCCATTTGGTGTGTGTCCAATGGGGCACACCGATAGCAGCTGATAACACAGGCAATGCACAGCTGTGATGCTTACAGGGGGGTATGGGGCCTAACAGCCAGACAAGCTATCAGGAAAGCTCTCACTGTGAGTGACAGGCACTCCTTGTGACTCCGCAGCCCTAAAAGGGCACACAAGCTTTAGGGCTCTGGTGTCCACTCCCCACCCCCCTTCCCGGCCTTTCCCGATCACCCCCTGTACTGTAGTGAACATATCTTCTGGAAAACTCTGAATGGGTGCTTCGAGAAACCCCCCCTTAAGTATAAAAAGAGGGCAGCATGTAGTGGGGTCTGCATAGACTCAAAAGACACTCACTTGAACACATCAAGAGAGACTTACTGCCCACAGGAGCAGCAGTGAAGCACACAGTTGAAGCTCTTCAAGAAGAGAAGACAAGCTTAGTTAGACATTTGACGACTATCTACGAGCTCTGAGAGAAACTAAATATCAAATTCAAGGTAAGACTGCAACTCCTGAATTAAAATACAGCTTTATCTCTGCACTTTAAATGACAAAACAATTGCAGAATATAAATTTGTAGTGTATTGGGTGCTTAAATGGTAGAAGAGCGATGTAAAAGTACTTGTCGCTCTTTGATATCAGTTATTATCAGTGCGAAATAATAGCTTTATCATTAGTATCCTAGTGAGACTGTCAGGAGCACATGGCAAGCAGGGTGACCGTGAGTGTGTGGCCAATGACGAATGCGCAGGAAATCTAGACATTAGCACACTTGCAACTTAATGTGAAAATATATATAAAAATATAAGAATCACTGCTAGCACTGAACAATGATCAAAATCTTAGAACAATTTTGAATATAATCATCAATGTGTAAGTAAGGAATTGAAAAACTGTTACTACAAGGCCACAGTAACAGTTTTGCACTGAATACATAAGCATCACTTATAATTATAGATAATAGACCAGTACAGCTGTAGTTTTTTCTTTAATCTTTGGAATTTTACCTGCAATTTCTTCCTTTAACATAAATCTGTTAAATGACACACACTGAAGCCATTGGGGCCTGGGAAAGGCATCAGAACTCCACCCATTTTCCAAATGGCTAACTGGAAGCCCTTGATTGACAGAATGAACATATGTTCCTCTACCATCAGTAATAGCTACTCCCTGCAAGCCACGAGGTTCTCTGTAACACGAAGGGGAAAGAGATTTCAAATGGACCAGCAGGACAAATTGACAAACTATCTAACTCACACATCAAAATTTTATTTTATATCAAAATGGTAGACTTAGGCATGAAAAGCATAATTAGAAATAACATAACAGAACGACATAATATGTTCTTTCCTTTAGATGCCTGAGAATGCTGGACATGTTATGGAGGAGGAATTGGAGACCTTTGCCTTCCAGGCTGAGATTGCTCAGCTTATGTCCCTTATTATTAACACTTTTTATTCAAACAAAGAGATCTTCCTCAGAGAGCTCATCTCTAACTCCTCAGATGTAAGTAAAGACAGCACCTTAACTTTCTTTAACTACCCCTTATATTTATCCAATAATCACTTTTTTAACACTTTTTTTTTCTGAACAGGCCCTGGACAAAATCAGATATGAAAGCCTGACAGACCCTAGCAGACTTGATTCTTGCAAGGAGCTAAAGATTGAAATCAGGCCTGACCTGCACGCTCGCACCCTGACCATCACTGACACAGGTATCGGCATGACCAAGGCTGATCTTATCAACAACCTGGGCACAATCGCAAAGTCTGGCACCAAGGCTTTCATGGAGGCTCTGCAGGCTGGAGCTGACATCTCTATGATCGGTCAGTTTGGTGTTGGTTTCTACTCTGCCTACCTGGTAGCAGAGAAGGTGACAGTGATCACCAAGCACAATGATGATGAGCAGTACATCTGGGAGTCTGCAGCTGGAGGCTCATTCACAGTGAAACCTGACAGCGGTATATTTTATTGTCCTCACTGATATATCTCTCTGAACAATGATTTGCATGATGACTATAAATTGACTCAGAATCTGGTGCTGCTCTTATTAATGTTATTGCTACTTTCAGGAGAATCAATTGGCAGAGGCACAAAAGTAATCCTTCACCTCAAAGAAGATCAGACAGAATACTGTGAGGAAAAGCGCATCAAAGAAGTTGTAAAGAAGCACTCACAGTTCATTGGCTACCCAATTACACTTTATGTAAGTTTTATTGCAAGGCCCGTTAACAAGAAACATCAGACTAAACTAAATGACACTACTATTATATTTACTTATGACAATGACACTGTTAAATGCAAAAGTTCCTAAACCACCATTTTTTTCATTTATTCAAGGTGGAGAAGACAAGAGAAAAGGAAGTGGACCTTGAGGAGGGAGAAAAGGAAGAGGAAGTTGAGAAGGACGCTGCTGAGAACAAGGACAAACCTAAGATTGAAGATGTGGGCTCAGACGAGGATGAAGATTCAATAGACAACAAGAACAAGAGGAAGAAGAAGGTCAAGGAAAAGTACATTGATGCCCAGGAGCTGAACAAGACAAAGCCTATCTGGACCCGTAACCCAGATGACATTACCAATGAAGAGTATGGAGAGTTCTACAAGAGTCTTACCAATGACTGGGAGGACCATATGGCTGTCAAGGTATGCTAAATATTCCATGACATTTCACATGTTATCATCATTTAATATAATATTTAAAGCTAATAAATTAATACTTTGTTCTTTTTTCTGCAGCATTTCTCAGTGGAGGGTCAGCTGGAGTTCCGTGCCCTGCTCTTTGTGCCAAGAAGAGCTGCATTCGACCTCTTTGAAAACAAGAAAAAGAGAAACAACATCAAGCTGTATGTTCGCAGGGTCTTTATCATGGACAACTGTGAGGAGCTGATTCCAGAGTACCTCAGTAAGTAACAGATTATTAACATACATCACTAATCACTCTCTGTTGAAGATAACAACAGCCATAGAACAAACAAATCATGTTTTCAGCTTTAGGAAATTTATTTAGTCTGGATTTGGCTAAACAGTTTTTGTTCTCTCTATTTAGATTTTATCAAGGGTGTGGTGGACTCTGAAGATCTGCCTCTGAACATCTCCAGAGAGATGCTGCAGCAGAGCAAGATCCTAAAGGTCATCCGCAAGAACCTGGTCAAGAAGTGCATGGAACTTTTCACAGAACTGTCTGAGGACAAGGACAACTACAAGAAATATTACGAGCAGTTCTCAAAGAATATCAAGGTAGGTTGAACCATCTGAATCAATTTCCTTCCAAATGAAATATTTGAAGTAATTCAGCTTTAATTCAGCTTATTTTCTGTTTTAGCTTGGCATCCACGAAGACTCCCAGAACAGGAAGAAGCTGTCTGAGCTGCTGCGATACTACACCTCAGCCTC
>JAUYWH010000016.1:6761723-6773654 GCA_034779795.1 Ctenopoma multispine
CTTCGCAAAGCTGGCCTGGAGGTCATTTACATGATTGAGCCCATTGATGAGTACTGTGTCCAGCAGCTGAAGGAGTTCGATGGCAAGAATCTGGTTTCAGTGACCAAAGAAGGCCTGGAGCTGCCTGAGGATGAGGAAGAGATGAAAAAGCAGGAGGAGCTCAAAAATAAATTTGAGAACCTTTGCAAGATCATGAAAGACATCCTTGACAAGAAGATTGAAAAGGTAAGTGGAAATGGCAGAGTAATTATGTAATACATTTTAATGCTCCAGTTCTATTATATTAATATAACAGAGTCAATTTTGTTTGACCTACAACATTTTCTCATTGACAGGTCACAGTCTCCAACCGCTTGGTCTCTTCTCCCTGCTGCATCGTTACCAGCACCTATGGTTGGACAGCCAACATGGAGAGGATCATGAAATCTCAGGCCCTGAGAGATAACTCTACTATGGGCTACATGACAGCTAAGAAACACCTTGAGATAAACCCCCTGCATCCAATCGTTGAAACCTTGAGGGAGAAGGCAGAGGCCGACAAGAACGATAAGGCGGTGAAGGACCTGGTCATCCTCCTGTTTGAGACTGCGCTGCTGTCTTCAGGTTTCACACTGGAGAACCCACAGACACATGCCAACCGCATTTACAGAATGATCAAGCTGGGTCTTGGTAAGTGTTTTTTGTTTTCATGGCATTGCAGAGATGAGGCTACTGCTTAATATACAATGGTAAGGTCTGGTTTGCTAATGAATTCCTTTTTTATTCACAGGCATTGATGATGATGATTCTACAGTTGAAGAACTCATTCAGCCTGTTGATGAAGACATGCCAGTTTTGGAAGGAGATGACGACACAACAAGAATGGAGGAAGTTGACTAAAACACTTAGTAGACTTCCTTCTCAATTTTGATTTTTGTAAATTATTTTTTTCGTCAAAATAGACCTGTCATTCTTCGTGAATTAATGGAATAAGCAATATATCTACATTATATTTACTGCTAATGATTAAGAGTAATTGTCACTGGGAATATTACTTGTTTCTCATTTTGTAACTCTCACATTTTGTATAAAATGTATACAAATTTGTAATAAAATGTATTCACAAATGAGATCTACAATCTGAGGTTATTGCATGCTAAATTTGATCACTTTTGTTTGCTTTCTAAGAAACAATAATATCTGAAAATGAATAGAAATTCCACCTTTTCGACGTTGTGGAGTTTTATACCAACACCACTTGGTTCTTGCAGCTTCTACCGCGCGTGTCTTCTGCACGCCTTCCTCACACAGCACTGTCCATCCTGTTTTAGTCCCGTCTCTCCCAGCCAATAGACTGAGAGGTGTATGTACACATAATTGATTGGCAGTCAACCGGGCCTATCAGCGACCAGCATCGAGCTGATGATTCCAGATGGTTCTGGAAGCTCAGGTCAGGATTTCTCGAACGCTCGAAAAGGGTACAAAAGCTCCCGGTGTCTGGAGGAAGTCCGACCAGTCGGTTGACAGCGACACAGAGGAGACCGAGACCCGTTTCCAAGAGGCGTTTTCGATTCACAGAGGACCAAGGTAAATGAATGAAATACTTTGATGATGTCTTAACCGCGGAGGTGCTAACTGACGAATAGAACGGTGCACGCGTTGACATTCTTTTTACGTAACGCTAGCTTATTTGTCATACAGCTAACGTTATAAACTAACGTTGTATGATGATAAAATAATGTTATTCTGACTGAGCTGGTTAAAATTGTTAAGAGGTTAAATGAATGCAATTAAAATTCTATCAAGTGTAATTACACTGTCTTAATCAGTTTATAGGATTATAATAAGCATGTACCTGTCGTTTTGGGGGCATTTAACACCAGTTTTTAGCGGTATAACGCTAATGGGAGATTGATATCTCTAGTTATTCGCGTTGTTAGTACATTTCGAAACTTTTTCCAATATTCTCATGGCATATGCCACCCAAAATAACGTTACATTTGCCTTCTTTAAACCCGTGTGACAGCAGCTACATGGTGCATCCGCTGTGAGGATTATACCACATGAACTCACTTAACGAATCTCAATCAGATTTTCTAAGAAACGATACCGATACTGAGATTTTCTCCTCTTCTGCCGTCACAGTGACTCTGGATGGACCAGTGAATTAACGTTAGCGTTACAGGGCGTTCATTCACAGATCCCCCTCCGTCCGTTCGGAGGAGGAGCGTCTGATCCCCATGGAAACTGCTAGAGAGTTCCATTCGCTTCTTGGTACCTTCTAGAAACGTGCATTGCGGCTGGGGCGCCGGCAGGTGGCGCCATTTCTGCTGATGTTAATTTGTAATTCTAACCACATGCTCTACTCTGAGCACCAACTACTAAACAGTAGAACAGTATTACAGCACATGCAACTGTTCTGTAATCTACTGGGTACACAACAACACTCTCTGCTCATGTTTTAATGTATTTATAGCTTTTCGGAAATAAAAGTTATATAATGTAACTCGCTCAAAGGCAGAAGCAGGTGGTTTAGTACCATTTGCTGAGGAAGGATTATAGAGAGGTGGTGCAGTGTGCATGGCTGGGCAGTCTTTAAGCAGTACCTTCTTGCACAAGTAAAACATGCTGACCCATAACTTGTCACAGCTGATGTTTAGCAATCTCCTTCTTCCAATACTTATGTTAACTCTCAACAGAATATTTGACAGTGGAAACAATCGTCTAACAAACACTAATATTGTTCCTGAGACGCTGACTGATAGTTTGAAGTGGTGTTAAATCCATTATACTAATTAGACAGGTTGTAACTTTTAGGACACACCACATTACCTACCTACCATTAGTTGTGTCAGTATAGTGACTCCCTGCGCTGCAGCCAATCTGCAGACCACTGAACATAATGATGAACACCATTGTATGTCTGTGTAGTTGCAAGAATAACAAGAACAAAGAGAACTAGCTGGTATTAATATAACTCCATGAGGAGTTCAGTTTTACTGATAAACGCAATTTAGTTAGCTCTCTAGTCTTAGTCGAATAACTATGCAGGCATGTGTACATTGTTCATAGGGGAGACTTGCTTTTGATGGGACACATAATTTATTTTGTGTGAGTAATCATGATTCCCTCGCTCCTTAGATGCCTGAAGCACACGACCAACCAATGGAGGAGGAGGCAGAGACCTTTGCATTCCAGGCTGAGATTGCTCAGCTGATGTCCCTGATCATCAACACTTTCTATTCCAACAAAGAGATCTTCCTCAGAGAGCTCATCTCCAACTCCTCAGATGTAGGTTTGCCATAGCATTTTTAGTCCTTTCTTATTAATGTCACATGTCAAAGATGTCTATTGAGTTTAAAGGGAAGTAGTATAATTCACTGTGGCTGTATTACTCAGAGGTCCAGGTATTTATTTAAATTTAGCTTTTTATTAATGTTGCTTTTTTCTTTCCAGGCCCTTGACAAGATCCGCTATGAGAGTCTCACTGATCCAACTAAGCTAGAAACTGGCAAGGACCTCAAAATTGAAATAATTCCCAACAAACAGGAACGCACTCTCACCCTGATTGACACAGGTATCGGCATGACCAAAGCTGATCTAATCAACAACCTGGGCACAATCGCAAAGTCTGGCACCAAGGCTTTCATGGAGGCTCTGCAGGCTGGAGCTGACATCTCTATGATCGGTCAGTTTGGTGTTGGTTTCTACTCTGCCTACCTGGTAGCAGAGAAGGTGACAGTGATCACCAAGCACAATGATGATGAACAGTATGCCTGGGAATCATCTGCAGGAGGCTCCTTTACAGTGAAGGTGGATAATTGTAAGTAATATAGACCTGTTTGTTTTGTGGTTATCAAACAATAAAGCTTTAGTGTAAAAGGAATGCGTATAGAAGTTACCAACATCACCAGGGACCTTACTTTTATTCTTTTTTTCTTTGTACAGCTGAGCCAATGGGGCGTGGCACTAAAGTTATCCTGCACCTGAAAGAGGACCAGACAGAATACCTTGAGGAGAGAAGAGTCAAAGAAATTGTGAAAAAGCATTCACAGTTCATTGGCTACCCCATCACACTCTTTGTAAGTACTCATTTAACTTGTCCAATAAATGGTAAAATATAATCACATTAGTTAAGTTTCAAAATGACGGCAACTGACTGAATTGAATCATTCTTCAGGTGGAGAAAGAGCGTGACAAAGAAGTGAGTGATGATGAGGCAGAGGAGGAAGAGAAGGAAAAAGACAAGGACAAGGATGAGGAAGAGAAAGATGAGGACAAGCCTGAGATTGAGGATGTTGGGTCAGATGAGGAGCAAGACCATGACAAGTCTTCGGACAAGAAGAAGAAGAAGAAGAAGATTAAGGAGAAGTACATTGATGAGGAGGAGCTGAACAAGACCAAACCCCTGTGGACCCGTAACCCAGATGACATCACTAATGAGGAGTATGGAGAGTTTTACAAGAGTCTTACTAATGACTGGGAAGACCACCTGGCAGTCAAGGTTGGTGTCCTTTTTTCTCTTTTTTTTTACTTGTCATACTTGAAATATGAAAACTAACCAATAATTAAATATATATTTCCTACAGCACTTTTCTGTAGAGGGTCAGCTGGAGTTCCGCGCCTTGCTCTTTGTGCCACGTCGCGCTCCATTTGACCTCTTTGAGAACAAGAAAAAGAAGAACAACATTAAGCTGTATGTGCGTAGAGTCTTCATCATGGACAACTGCGATGAGCTCATCCCAGAATATCTCAGTGAGTATTAATCCACCCTAAATGTGGAATCACCAGAGACAGTGGGTGGACATACTTCAGCATGTAAACACCAGTTTAGTTAGATATTTAGTTTTTATTTTTTCATTCAGATTTTATCAAGGGTGTGGTGGACTCTGAGGATCTACCTCTGAACATCTCCAGAGAGATGCTGCAGCAGAGCAAGATCCTGAAGGTCATCCGCAAGAACTTGGTCAAGAAGTGCCTGGAACTTTTCACAGAACTGTCTGAGGACAAGGACAACTACAAGAAATATTACGAGCAGTTTTCAAAGAATATCAAGGTTAGTGTCCTCTCTTTGTACTCTGCAAGCTGCAGGTTTTCCTCATCTTGTCTCATTCAAACGTTTGGCATCCACCTTGTGTTTAGGGCTCTGATTTGACACTATGTTAATCCATCAGAAATTACTCAAAACAAACAAAAACAATCTGGGTTCTGACATGTTATTTAATGATTGCCTTTGTTGATATGACCTTTTAAGCAAACGCTTCCAATGTTTAGCCATATTGCCCAGAATGAAAAGATACTTTAAGCCTTGTGTAGAGCTTCTAATGTCCAAATCTGTCTCTGGTTGTAGCCGAATTTAGTCTTGGTGTTTTTGCCAAATATGAGTATTTCTGCATGTTTAATACACATTTTTGAAGAGACAATGTTATTTTTAAATGTTGCTTGCAACTGTTACTGACAGTTGAATGCTTTGTCTTTTAGCTTGGCATCCACGAAGACTCCCAGAACAGGAAGAAGCTGTCTGAGCTGCTGCGATACTACACCTCAGCCTCTGGAGATGAGATGGTTTCCCTGAAAGACTATGTTACACGCATGAAGGACAACCAGAAACACATCTACTACATCACTGGTAGGCGTCCTCATAACTTAGAAATGATCAGTGTTAATCAAAGCATTTTAAATGAAATGAAGCTAAATTTAAAACGAGTCACTGTATGTGCTTTTGGATATAACTTGCATGATTAACACTCCCACATCTGTATTTCAGGTGAGACCAAAGACCAGGTGGCCAACTCTGCTTTTGTGGAGCGCCTTCGCAAAGCTGGCCTGGAGGTCATTTACATGATTGAGCCCATTGATGAGTACTGTGTCCAGCAGCTGAAGGAGTTTGAGGGCAAGAATCTGGTTTCAGTGACCAAAGAAGGCCTGGAGCTGCCTGAGGATGAGGACGAGAAGAAGAAGCAGGAGGAGAAGAAGGCTCAGTTCGAGAACCTGTGCAAGATCATGAAGGATATCTTGGAGAAGAAGGTGGAGAAGGTGAGCACATAAATAAAGTAAACAGGATTTAATCCACCCATGAGGTGTGTAAGTTGATATTGAGCAGGCCTTTACGGCATAAGATGGGAATGATTCTTGTTTACCTTTACAGGTCACAGTCTCCAACCGTCTGGTCTCTTCTCCCTGCTGCATCGTCACCAGCACCTACGGCTGGACGGCCAACATGGAGAGGATCATGAAGGCCCAGGCCCTGAGAGATAACTCTACTATGGGCTACATGGCTGCTAAAAAGCATCTCGAGATTAACCCTGATCACCCCATCGTGGAGACCCTGAGGCAGAAGGCAGAGGCCGACAAGAATGACAAGTCTGTGAAGGACCTGGTTATCCTCCTCTTTGAGACCGCCCTGCTCTCCTCAGGATTTACCTTGGATGACCCCCAGACCCACTCCAATCGCATCTACAGAATGATCAAGCTAGGTCTTGGTGAGTATATGTTTTGTTAGTCATTTTAAAGCTTCTTAAAAATAATAAAAAATTATTGCTGTGCGGTAAAAAATCAATGACTCATGATCCGCTTCTTCTCCTAGGTATTGATGAAGATGATATGACGTCAGATGATGTCACCACTGCACCCACTGAGGAAATGCCCCCTCTTGAAGGGGACGATGACGATACATCCAGGATGGAGGAAGTGGACTAAGCTTGTTTATATTGCCTGGTAGAATTCAGAAGTAGTGTTCTATAAATTTTCAAGTTTAATGTTGTAAATGAGCCTGGAATGTCTCCTCCTCAACACCTTTTTGACCAAGTTCACTTTACCACCCATCCCTTAATTGCATTCACTGGATGCAGTGCAGATTTAATTTCCATTATAACTTTATTTTTTAAGTTGTCATATTTGAGTCTTCAGTTTGACCAATGTATATGGTTTTTGTATTTGACATCCCAATGTTCTGTGTGTTTACCTGTAAATATATTAAAATTAATACTGTTATTTCAAATGATGGGACTCAAATAAAGGTTTACCACATTAATATTTCATGTTTTGCTCTTCCTTACAAATGTTAAGTGCCAGAATAAACTATTAGTTGAAGAGGGTCAATAAGCAAGTAAAGGAAAAACAAAATAGAAAAGCACTATGCATAATAGAGCATATGCATTTTTGAACCCAGACCTGAGGGTTGACTTCAATAGTGAGTAGTGTAAAGGAGGACTGCAAATGCAGGCTGGAAGATGATTTGCGGTGGGCAAACACAAATTATAATATTGATTTTAAAAAATAGGAAGTGATTTAATGCTTGGTGTGGAAGGTTTAGTAGGTGAGGAGTGTTTGATGCTGTCAAATGCACCACTGAGATCCAGAAGAAAGAGGATGCTGTTGTGGCGAGAAACAAGTTTGGACAAAAACAATGGTTGGGGATGGATGGAAGTTGCTAGGTAAATATGGACTGAGCATCAGGTTTTGATGGCAGGTTGAGGACAAAAGGGACTTGGCTGGTGAGTTTACAGTTGTAGTAACGACTGGCCAGATGTTTCAATCCAGTCATGCAGAGGAAGTGAGAGAGAATGATGGTGAGGTTAGAGATGACAGGGTCATGGGCAGATAGGTTGTAAGGTAGCTGAACAGATCAGGCCAGTGAGTATTCCCATGTTCGCAGCATTGCAACATTAGGAACATCAGCTCAAAGATTCTAGAAACTTGTGAGGCATAGGGTTAGGGTTAGGGATTAGGGTCAAAGGAAGACACAATTTAGGTGAAAACAGGACCTAAATAAACTAATGACAGTAAAATAAGTAGGATAGCTCAACATGCTTTAAAAGAATGTGAGTGATATTCAGTAATGTTTTTAACCAGTTGGTTATTCAATAGATAAATTAGTAAACTGGTTTATAAAATCTAGAAAAATTTGGGAGGAATGCTCTTTACAACTGCACAGTGCCCAGGTTGGCATCATTATGCTTGTCCAAAAAACAAATATATTCACAAATGACCACATAAATGACCACATAAATTAGCAAAAATCACCACTTGTGTATTTGCAAAGATCATTGACTACAGATGCACACTGATCAGCTGCACTTCTCCCAGGCTAAGCTGCATGCAAACAAGATCGTCTCATACCTGTCACAACCCAGAAACTCTTTGAACTGCTTCTCTTAGAATAAAGACCGATCTAATGAAGACCTCCACCAGCAGACACAGAAACTGTTTCTTCTCTGGAGCAGTTTTCCTCCTGAACAGCTGAGCTACAGTGTAGTTGACCAGACTTTATGCTGTACTGGGAGGTATATTTTGATTTAACAAAATAAAAACTGTAATAAACTAGAAACCTGATACCAGGTCAGCATCTTTCGTGCCTTCTGGCTCATGTGCTGTGCAGCCTACCTGTCACCAACAGGGGGCTCCCACTGTCTTTGTAACGATTAGTGTGTCAGGCTGAGACGTTCAGGGTCAGCTGACAGACAACAGCCAATCACAGAGCGAGAACACGCTGAACCGCCTTGCAGTGAGGTGCCCTGAGAGTTGTCAAGGTTTTGGTTGTGGAGTATCCGAGAGGGGAGCAAGGGCGGCTACGTTTGTACAATGCCGAATAAAACGAAAAAAGACAAGGTGAGTTTGAGAATTGACAAAAGGTTATAACGGGCATTGAATAAAGTTTGCATGAGATATATTTCACTGTATGTATCGTTAAACCGGCCTCATAACAGGACATTAAGCTGTCAGTGCAGTGTCCCATCCCATATTAACGTTAGCCAACCATCAGTAATCACCGGCTAGCCGCTATCTTGCCAACATGTTAGCACTTGGAACATTGAGCTTCTTCATTTAATTAAAGCGCCGGTAACCAGAAGTGAAATTGTATATTTCAGTACAAATACTAACCCAGACATCGTGTGGGTCTTCTGAGGTGTACATTTAAGCGCGTTATAGCTTTTAAAAGCTAGAATCCGGAGTCGTGCGAATGGTATTGACTGTGAAGTAAAATTAGCTAGCTAGCAGAAGACTTAACCAGTGTATTCAAACAGGAGTGTGAGACTGGGTGGGCAGGCATGCTATATTTAGCTGGGATTTCTGTATGGTGGCAGTCTCTGCTAGACTTTCTCTTGATGTTATCAAACCTACTTGTTCTAATGTCAAATTCACCCAATAACTTAAACCTTTTTCTCTCAGGAGTCCTCTAAGTCTGGCAAAGTCGGCAAGAGTGGAGGACAGGAGAACTCAGAGCATGAGGTAGGCTAAATCAGGGCATTTTACTCGACATTTCCTGAATGACAGTAGGTAGTACTGTCTGATACAAGTTCAAATGCTACTGATATGGTACTGGCACTATTTGAAAATAGACTGCATTATCAGTGAGATAATGAATTAACACGCCCAACATTTGCGTTATCATTGCTCACCACAGTCACTTTAAGTGATTTTTGGGCAATGTCTGTACGATGATGCTCAGATGTCATAAAAGATATAATGAATACTACGTTTAAAGGAAGATCTGGGTGTTTTGTATTGTATACATAGTATATATGTTAAATAGTATAAACAGTAGTGCAGCAACACTATAGTGTTATAAAGTGAACTGCAAGAGACAGTACTTTGTAGCATCATCAGTAATTGACATATTATCATATTATAAACAACACTATTGTATAATTGTAAATAAAATACATGGCATGAAATATTCATAGAGTTTTGTTTATAAGTTATATCTAAATATTTATATATCTATATATCTATCTATATATATCTATCTATATATCTATATATATAGATAGATATATATAGATATATAGATAGATATATATATCTATCTATATATATATATATGTTATAAATAATAGCATGACTGCAACAGGAATGGACCACAGTGAGATATGTTACCATACTCAGGTGTAATCCTATGTTGTGCGATCATTGGTTGGTTAACTGGCTACTGTTGTGCAAGTACAGCGATCATTGACAGGACTATATGTGGATGATGTAGTGACACATACTGCTGTCTGTTGATAACCTGGACCAAATATACTTGTAGATGACATCGGGTTTTGTTCATTATCTTTGCAGCTTATGTCAGACATGAACAAACTGCAATTAAAATTTGATCATCTTAAGTCACCACAGTGTCGAAGGCTAAAGGACATTTTTTTGTAACCTGTCAAGATGTATAACAAAAGAGCTAAAAATAGCAAGATGATTGGACTTGTTTATGATGTTCTTGCTTACATCTGGATTGGATCATATCTTGAAAAGCCAAAGCGTAGTTCTAGCCTACAAACTGTTACACATTGTGCAAAGCACAGGCATCTGGTCTTAATCACTGTGTCAAATTATTATGTAATACACTGTATTTGTAAAAGAAAATGAAGGAAATTAATAAGACAGGTACACTGTTTGGTTTAAACACTATTCCAAAATTAAATGCAACAAATACTTCTGTGGCCATAACCATGTCTAAACATCACTGAACCATTCTAAGGTTTTAACTTTGTTCGTTCTTCAAAGATCTGGAGGCTGTTGTTTTGCAAAGGAAATCAAAAACCTTGACACACACACTTCAGGGCGGGTATGACAGCTACCAGCTGTTTGTGCAGCTTGAAAAGCAAAAGGTGGTCCTAGACATTTAATATTCAAATAGTGAAGGCTGCTCACCACCTGTTAGTTTTGCACTGGCACAAGCTTGTTATCTGCTTAAAACCCATATGCTGAGTGTTTTGTTTAAATCTAACATTCAGAAATTTTACATACCATATCACTGTTAGTTATGAAGAATTTAGATAAATATTTTGTCCTCTGTTGACCTTAAGAACATTATTTTTCAGATTTTCCTTAAGCTGTGCTTTCAGCCTCCTGCCTACCTCCGGCTGGGTAATAGTCCTACATGCTGTTGTGCGTCAGCAGCCACGCAGCAGATCTGCTAATGCACAACCTTGTGTCAAATTGAAATCGCTGGGCTCCCAGCTGTTGTTGTCATTGTTACTACCCCCACCCTTCCTTTGGCCTCATATACTTTATGTCTCATAACCAGAAATGTATAAAAGTGAAATGAATGTATATAATTTATAGGCTTCTTTTGCTGTCCTGGCAACAAACAACTGCGAGGAAGCACTTCAGAGCATTATATTAAAAAATGACAGATGTTTTTACTGTGACTTAATAAACTTATAAATAGAAGAGTTCATTCCTCTTGTTGAAGCTAGCTCAGCTTTATTTCCCACTTTACTCAACAGCTTGCAAGTGCTGCAGCTCCTTACTTCGTAGTCCTGCAAACTGAAGTCAACTTTAACTGACTTTAAATTATTTTGATAAAACCTCTATCAGACTAACACAGCTCCACAGCTGTGTCTGGTGGAGTAGGCTCTGTGTGCATGTGTCAGGATTATATCCATCCTGACAAACCCATCATGGCTTTGTAAAAAAATAGATAATAATAAATGCACTGTTAAAGTTAGTATTTATAGATAAAGTAAATTGATCACTATGGCTATAGTTACATAATGCAAAGGACTGTCCTGTTGTGAAAATTGTAACATACTGTATGTAATTAATATCACCTATCTAGCATATGGCTGTGGGACTGCTTGGCTGATTGCAGCATGCAGTTTATTAGGTTCCTAAAAAGCCACTTTTTCACACTTTGTGTGCACCACAGTTTAGCATGTACTTGCTCCTACCTCAGTGTGTGTCTTTCTGTTGTTTCAGCAGAGCTCTAACAGGAAGGCAAGCAATAGTGTTCCTCCCACCACTCAGCTGTTAAAGGGAAAGCAGCCAGGTTCCCAGACACCTGTCAAAAAGGACAAGAGGCAGAGCTCCTCTCGCTTCAGCTTGAGCAACAACAGAGAGCTGCAGAAACTGCCTGCTTTCAAAGGTATTTACCTGTACAATATCTATCTATCTATCTATCTATCTATCTATCTATCTATCTATCTATCTATCTATCTATCTATCTATCTATCT
>JAUYWH010000016.1:6773754-6938630 GCA_034779795.1 Ctenopoma multispine
CTATCTATCTATCTATCTATCTATCTATCTATCTATCTATCTATCTATCTATCTATCTATCTATCTATCTATCTAGAGAAAAAGTCATATTGCGATCAATATTGCGATATGCGATATAATAAAGGGCGCTTGCTTACTTAGCTTGGCTTTAATGTTGTTACTGCTGTCAGTTGTGATAGTGATACAGATACTTCAGTGATTTCTTTGTATCTCTGTGTAGACTTGTCATATGGTATGACACACATACACGTGTTATGCTTTATTCGGCTTGCAAGTTGTTATTTTTTAGCTACCAGGTTATCGTCGCCCAACTCGACATCCACATGCTCACCTGGGCCGCTGTTGTTGTGGTCTGTGCTGCGCACTGTGGTCAAGCAGGACGACTGAACCATACTATGTTGACGAGGAGTTGTGAAAAGCCAGTGCTTGCAAAGGTCAAATTTGACCGACGAGCACACCAAGTGACAGAGGCTCTGTGAGGAGCATCAGGTCGTTATCACAGCTAACAGCGGTACATTATCAAAACAGTCAAGCGAAATAAGTGGACACAGGCCTTACCTGGCCTTCATTAGGGTAAATTGATTGACCTTTTTTTTTTGTTATAGGTAACAGAAAAAATATTAACCAGCCAGTCTCACGTTAGTCAGCTGGTAAACTTCGAGTGAATGAGACATAATAGATTGTCGCTTAAATCCATGTACTCATAATATAAATAGCAGCATTTTGCTAATATCGCAAAAGGCTGATATCCTATTGCGTTATGGCAGTTGCACCCTGTTTCGGACCCTGGATTCAAGACCCAATTAATGGCCAAGACGTGATACATAGAGCACAGTTTTCCTCTAGGCGTGTGAAAAGAAAAAACATGCAAACACACTCAGTTTTCTCTACTTTTTTTCTGAATTTGTCTATGGACATCCCCTCCTCTGTCACCCTCATTTTAATACGAGGCATGACATTACGCAATACATGGACACAAACAGGGGATGTACATGACATGGACTTTGCGCTGGATTTAACCCAAGCGTCTATATTTAGTGATAATCCAAAGATAAAGCTTTAATTCTACGGTCCTTGTGATTCAGGATGTTGGCAATGACCAGATAAGCATTGCCTGGCAGCTATCCTTACTATTGATGCACTCTTCTTCCCTTTGTTCAAGAAGAATTGGCAGTTGTTGGCATATAGACGTGGACAAAATTGTTGGTACCCTTCAGTCAATGAAAGAAAAACTCACAATGTTCACAGAAATAACTTTAATCTGACAAAAGTAATAATAAATAAAAATTCTATGAATGTTACCAGTGAAAGTCAGACATTGCTTTTCAACCATGCTTCAATGGAATTATTAAAAAAAATAAACTCATGGAACACACCTGGACAAAAATGATGGTACCCCTAGAAAATAATGTGACCAAAGGGACATGTTAATTCAAGGTGTGTCCAGTAGTTAGCATCACAGGTGTCTACAATCTTGTGATCAGTCAGTGGCCCTATATATAGGGCTCCAGGTAGTCACTGTGTTGTTTGGTGACATGGTGTGTGTACCACACTCAACATGGAGCAGAGGAAGCAAAGGAAAGAGTTTTCTCAGGAGATTAGAAAGAAAATTTAACAAGCATGTTAAAGGTAAAGGCTATAAGACCATCTTCAAGCAGCTAGATGTTCCTGTGACAACAGTTGCACATATTATTCAGAAATTTAAGATCCATGGGACTTTAGCCAACCTCCCTGGACATGGTCGCAGGTGGAAAATTGATGACAAATCAAAGAGACGGACAATCCAAATGGTAACAAAAGAGCCCAAAAAGACGTCTAAAGAGATCCAAAGTGAACTTCATGCTCACGGAACATCAGTGTCCGATCGCACCATCCGTCGTTGTTTGAGCCAAAGACTACATGGGAGACGACCAAGGAGGACACTATTGTTAAAAAACAAATCAGAAAAAAGACAGACTGGAATATGCCAAACTACATGTTGACAAGCCACAAAACTTCTAGGAGAATGTCCTATGGACAGATTAAACAAAAATGGAACTTTTTACCAAGGCACACAGACGGAAAAATTAAGCATATCAAGAAAAGAACACTGTGCCCAATGTGTAATATGGAGGAGGCTCTGTTATGTTCTGGGGCTGCTTTGCTGCATCTGGCACAGGGCGTCTTGAATCTGTGAGGGTACAATGAAATCTCAAGACTATCAAGGGATTCTACAGAGAAATGGGCTGGCCAGTGTCAGAAGGCTTGGTCTCAGTAGCAGGTCATGGGTCTTGCAACAGGACAATGACCCAAAACACACAGCTAAAAACACCTAAGAATGGTTAAGAGGAAAACATTGGACTATTCTGAAGTGGCCTTTTTTGAGCCCTGACCTCAATCCAATTGAGCATCTTTGGAAGGAGCTGAAACATGCATCTGGTAAAGGTGCCCTTCAAACCGTAAACAACTGGAGCAGTTTGCTCATGAGGAGTGGGCCAAAATACTTGCCGAGTGGTGCAGAAGTCTCATTGACAGTTACAGGAATTGTTTGATTGCAATTATTTCCTCAAAAGGTTGTGCAATTAAGTTAGGGGTACAATCATTTTTGTCCTGGTCTGTTCCATGAGTTTATTTTTTAAAATAATTCCATAGAAAGCAATGTCTGACTCTTACTGGTTAACATTCATAGAAAGTTAATGTAGTTTACAAAGTTTTTATAGTTAATATAATTTTTGACTATAACTATGAACACAAATAATAACACGTATATTATATATACTTACAATATTTATACTTATTTAACATAATTTTCATTTATCAATACATGTCTTTAAATGTATGCATTATATGTACAGCCGTAACAGCACTTCTCTGTATGAATTCAAGATAAACTTTGGTGTTGGTCACTCAAAAAGGCGATTAATGCTTTAGTTTTTATTTTTCATAGATAAGTGTGCCAAAGTTTTGGTTTGCATTGAGTCCCTTTAAGTTTGAATGCCCTACTTCCACTGAGCACCTCTCTACAACTCACTAGAGCAAAGGCCACATTCCTGTTCAGTGAGAATTCACAAACGTTATTTCTCTTTTTGAAAGACTTGACCAGTAACTATCTCTGACTTACGTGACAGCAGCTTTTGCGTTGTTGTACATCTTTTGTTCACCATTCAGTCCTTTCTGGGAGATTAGCATCAGTTGACACCCAGAGGAGTTGAATCCACTATAAAAGCTATAATCTGTTTATCTTGGTTAGCCATTAGGCTTGTACTGTGTCAAGAACCCAATAAGCATAACTTGATTTCACTTCCCTCACCCAAATGAGAGCTTTAATAACATTCTGCAAAACATTATCCTGCAGTGGCCCAGTAGATGCTATCACTTAGTCCTGTCCAAACAGGCTCCTCGCTTGGCCTGTTTTCATTCCAGGCATGTTCACCACCTCCTGGTAGAAACACATGTCTGTGAACTCGTCCTGCAGAGCCAGAAGGCGGAGGCAAGACTGAAATCCCTGACCAGAAACAGGCCTTTCTCATGAACGTACCACAAAACAAAGCATGCTTATTGTGACTCCAGAGTATAATTTATTTGTCCCCATTTTTGCATTGAATAGCACAGCAGTTTAAATGCTTCCTGTTGAAGACCATGTTTTTTTAAAGATCTTTTTGACCACAGCCTCTAAACGGGAGATAAATGCTCTACAGGTGCCGGTTTATTTCCTTGTGGTCTTAAACATGCTTGCCAAATATTACAGCACAAAAGTTGCTGCTGCTGTATGTGTTCTTGTTTAAAGCTGTCCTACATGTAGCATCGATATAACAGGGTTTGTTGCCATCTGCTGGCTAGAGTATGACAAATATGAGTTACACTGCTGGAGCAAACACTTGTCACGACAGTAGTGTAACACTATGTACCCTTGATATTTTAATCAAAAACAAACAATCACTAGTCATGTTTTTGGGGTCAGTGGCACATTATTTGTGTTAACATGCAAAGTCATAATTTAAGTCCTTTAATAAGAACTACAACATTATATTGACAGAAATGTAAATTTCGATAAACCTGTATAATTATTTAATCCAGGTACTGGATTAGTACTATATTGTGCATGTTCACATATTTATTACCTATTAAAGATTAATAGTTTTCTAATACTATTTATTCCCATATTCAGCTGAAATATTAAACTGCCTTTAGCTGTCAGCATATTCTAAACATGTTCTCCACAATGGTAAGATAAAGATAAAAATATAGCTTCTGCTGCAATGTTTGTGTTGCATCAGTTACTACAGATGTTACTTCACTTGCTATAGAGAACAAAACCTCTGTATTTTGTTTGCTTAAGACAGCATGTGCTATAGTGTTTGCTTAACATGTATAAAACTAATAGATAGTCACAGTTAAACCTGTTGGACAAAAATGCTGGTCGTATTCCCATTTCTGTCAAGTTCTTTGTTTTTTTAAGGGCCAGATAAAATGTTTTTAGTACATAGTGTGGTAGAAAATTTTAAAGTGACTCTGAAGCTCAAACTCAAGCAGGTATATTGGATGTTTTTTATGGTTTGTTGTTGATTCCTAAAGCAGGATGCACCAGGCAAGGAAGGTTTCAGGGAAGGATTTCCTCTACCACACCTGCAAGTGGTAGAGGAAAAGACTCCCGCATCTCATGAGACTGATGTCCCAGTCTATCATGTAAAAATACAAACGCAAAACCATAATTAGCAAGCCTTTAACGGGCTATGTAAGCAAAGTTCTCTCTGTGATTCACAAAAGGCTGTTGGCCTATCAACTAGCAGCAGTATTTCTGTTCCAAAGGTATTTCTGCTTGAATAATTAAGAACTGTGATTGGCTGAGTCCCAAAGTAATATTCCTAAAATAAGTGTAGCCTTGAAATTGTCTAGCCTTTATGTAGAAGCAGTACAGAGTAAACATAATACAATAGATCTTCATCTGAATAGATCACTTTCTCTAAGTGTTAGATTAAGCATATAAATGAGAATTGCTTTAAGATGTGGAAAAAAGTGGTGTTTGTATCATTGGAAACTGCTTCTGGTTAAATGAGTACTGCTCCTCTTAAAAGAGCTTTTGTCTTTAGTTGTGTTGATTGGTCTGTTTCTCTGAATAGATTTGAGCCTTAAGTGTGTATTACACAGTGCCAGGACACTGCACATCAGCAGACCTGGAAATGAACCTCTCATCTATATATTTTAGTGTGTTCAGTGATGAATTCAGAGAAAACTCTGCTATAAGGAGTCATGCTCTCCATTCCATCCAGAACACATTCACAATTTCACTCTATCTTCACTACCAGAAATAGCACAGACACAGCTCAAAGCTCAAGGTTGTTGAATGCAAAAGCCAAACGACCATTTGGAGAGTATTTGTAACAAGTAGGAGTATTTAACATGTCTTGTCTTGGTCAGAACAACAGATCTTCACATGGAAGGTTGCCCCATGACTAGGGAACCAAATGGCAAGAAAGAGGCTTTTATACACTTGCACCAGACCCTCTATCTGCATTTTTACAGCTATATTTACTAAATAAAAGAAATGACCAGCAATATGTATTTCACAACAAAGAAAAAGTATTGTAAATACTATTATACTGTATGTGTTTAGACACAGAGTATTTCTTCAGTTTTCAGGCATTACTGAAGCATACTCAAAGATTAGCATGCTATTCACAGCTCTGACAAGCAGTCTTCATTAGTAGCAGTCTGGTTGTAAAATGCTCATTCTCATGGGGTAATCCAGTTTGCACAGGAAATTACTTTTTCCCTAGTTTCTCATTGGCCTGGCACTCAGGAGTGGTGTGGTGTCAGTTTAGGAGTGGAGTGCTCCTCCAAAACTGACACCAAGCAATACCAACATTTTTAACAATGTTTTACTGGCGTGAAAAATTGCAAAGTACAAAATGCAAACATTTTGCGTGATTTGCATGGTGCTTTGTTACAGTGGTCATTAGTTCACTGTGCTGTGATGACACATACAGTACACACAGAAACTGGTGATGTTATTGTCATAGAAATGTCATAATGCATGCACTATGGCTGTGTGGACACTATGATAAAACTCTGTTGCCTCTGATGCTTTTCCTGTATTTGAAGGACTCACTTAATTGTGCACAGTTTGTGAGTATAGTGAATCTATTACTGTAAATGTACCCTTTTCCTGCACAGCTTTGCAGTGCAAGGTTTTTTCCCCACTGCTGTGGAGACAGAGTGCTGCAGACAGCACATGCACATCCTGTGTTGCTCACATTGAGACTTCCTGTCTCCCTGAGAGGGAGTTTTTCCTCTCCACTTTCGCCCAGTGCTTGCTCTAGTGGGACTGTTGGGTTTTCTACTTTCCGTATATTTTTTTTAATGTGTAAGGTCTTAAACCTTACACTGTAAAGTGCCTTGAGATGACTTCTGTTGTGAATTGGTGCTATATAAATAAAGTTTAATTGAAAATTGAAAAAAACTGTCTTCCTGTTTCACTGTTACATACACCTGGGCTCAGGCTGTACTCCTGGAGAACCATCTGTCATGCAAAAACACACACAAAGAAAGCACACACGCATACAGACAGTCAGACGTTTAAAAATAACTTATCTGACTAGCACCTTTAGTTTTTTTTTGTCCTGTATAAACCTCAGATTATTAATGACTTTTAGTTTTCCTGGTACATCTTGGAAATGTCCAAATGCATACTCTGGCATGTGTTCTTAAAGCTTGTGGGTACATATTTGTTATTTTTTGGTCTCGAGTATTATGTTTTGTTATGTCAGTTGTGGTATTGGTTTTTGTTAGGGGTTAGGCTGTGAATGAGAAATGAGTTCACCCATCATATTTTAAGAATGTGTTTTTTATTTTTAAATTCAGAACAAACTGTGTTCTGTGAATCTGTAGTTTGTGCTTTAAAACTCTTGACAGATGTAGCTGCTCCAATCACGGTTGTAGTCCCCTCCTCTTCCCCCTCAGCCCACCAGCCAATCCCTTCCTGCATGTTTATTTATTCTGACAGCCAGGCCATGTGATTGCAGCCAGCCAATCAGGTGGCTGCTGTGGGGTATGACATCACTAACTAGCTGGTTCCCTCCAGCAGCAGGGGAGCTTCATTTTCTGCTCCGAGTGTTCGTGCTAAAATGGAGGCTGGCTCCTCGCCTTAGCCTGGGCTGCCCTCTCCCCTGTCTCCTGTCTCAGCTCACTGATGTTGGCATGTACTAAAGCTGCCAGTGGGATGGTTCTGGATGCACCGGGCTCCAATGGGCCTTTCCAGTCTGTGGCCCTCATGCATTTTAGAGGTGAGAATAGGAAGTTTACATCTTTTCCTGCTCTGTGTTTGTATGTTTCAAGGGGAGATGAGAAAGAATGTTGTCATTTAGCAACTGGAGCTGCTAATTTGGATTTTGTGGAGGAAACAATTTGTGTCAGATGACTTTTCTTAAGCATGAGACCAGGAGCATTTACCCTCGTAATGTTAGTGGCATGAGTATTTTTGAAAGAGGAAGCGGGGGATTGTGTTTGTATGTCAACAAGGAAGGGTTTTGCCAAGACATTGCATAGCTCAGCGTCAGTCAGGGAGGAAGGGCGAGAGAGTGAGAAGTGTGAGTTTTAAGTCTCCCATCCCCCCATCAAGACTGCTGATGTCATAGGAAGTGAGGTCAAAGCTTGTTGTCAGTTGTTGTGTCTGTATTATTTTCTATGTAGGTATCTGGTGTCTTTTTGACACATATAATTTGAAATGCTCTGTGTCTCCAATAGACTTCTGCATCAGTCTCATATTGTGACTTGCGAGATTTGGTCTTTAAAACCATAACTATAATTGCAGCTAAATTATAGCTTATTGTAACCTTTCCTAATTTGCATTTGTTGGCAGGGACACATGGTGTGTACCACGCATTTGTTAGTGATGCTGCTTCATTATTGAGTTCATTTCATTATACATTTACCTATAAACATTGTGGGATTAGTTCTTTGCATGTAATTTGTGTTCATGAGCGGTTTCCTGTGTGCAAGCTGGGACCTTTAGATGAGTAAAGGTTATTTGCCCATCCATGCAGAGAGGTTCTGTGTGAAGTCTGCAGTTGCACAGCATGTCCCTTAATATTTTAGACCTGTTCAGAAACCCAAGTGCTGTTGTGTAACAGGGGATGGTAGACCTATTGGCACTCAGAGGCTGATGAGATGAGGTGCTCCTGGTTAGACCACGTTTTAGTACATTAGTAACAGGCACAAAGCTTCCAGATACAGGTGTACGGAAAAATCACTAATTGCACACAGATGATCTCTATTCATCTAAATAAACATAAAGACCTCTGAGGATTTTGGAGCATCATAGTAAAATAAGTAAATACTTGAGTATTGGACAGTTTTGCTTTCACTTTGACAGTGTATAACAACTATTTATAGGATTGTCTGTGCTAAAGAGAAATTTCAGTTACATTTTATCTTAAGTTAAGAAGCAGGTTGGGCAACATTATTGTACTGGACAAGTGGCAGCAAGGTTTTCAGCACAGCTACACACTTTAAACCTGTAGCTTGTTTTAAAGTAAGAAGAGAAAGAAAAGAACAGAAGTACTGTATATCTCAGTGTTTCTTACATAAGTAGAGTGTAGAAATATAAAACGGATCCCCATCACAGTTTAACACAGATGTGGTAGCTAAAACTCAGGGGGGAAGTAAATTTCCAGCTGTTTGAGTTTTGATGTGGTTGATTATGTCTTGTTTGTGGCCAGTAGTTTGGATGAAGGTAATGCAGTATAATGCTACTAGAGAGCTTAGAGACTTTCACTACTCTAAACTGTATCTGAATATCAAATGTTCAAATGTATTGTAATCATTTGGCTTACATACCTGTTACAAGGTACTGTATGGAACCAGCAATAGATAATAGATATAATAGACTCAAAACAAGTTGCATGACGCCTCATCCACCAAAGTTGTAAATGCTTTTTATATGCATCATTTCAGAAAAATAATAGATAAATAAATAAGCAAATATATTTCGTTTACAGGCAGCTGTGTTTTGTTTTGTGTATATCAGCTGTACTACTGTGACTCACAACATGAAGGTGTAAGGAAAGTCCGTATGATGGTGCTGTCAGTCCTGGGTTCAGGCTCTACTGTGTGTGGGAGTATGCACAAGCTACAGTACTAAATATGTTAGGATTGACTTACTTCACAAGTGGCATGTTATTACATTTTTGCTTGGTATCCACTTTGATGTTGGTATCACTTCTAACAAAATGCTGCACTGGGAATTTAAAAAAGAGGACTGCTTAAAAATAGAAATAGACAGAAGTGTCCTTTAAAAATATGGTTTAATTTGCTGTGTGTTAAAGACAGATTATGCAATTGATGGATACAGACTTTGAACTGAAGATGTTGTCAAGACTAAAGCTGTTCTTTGTGTAAACGGTTGCACTTTGTAGGTTCATAGGCTTGGTCTGGAGTTCTAGTGTTACTTGTAGGTACGTGAGGTTTTGTGGTGCACACTTTGAGTCTGTCAGCACAAAATGTGCCTGTTAGCTACAGAAAAGCTAAATCGCCTGTTTACACTCTTCTTCAATAATAATAATAATACTGATAAGCCTATTATCTTGTGTATGTGATGTGAGGTTATAGTAATTTTGGCTGATGGCGTTCGCGGTCTGATCAGTGTAAGTACAGGTTTTTCTGAGAGTACAGATTACATTAACATTACATTTACATTTAGTCACCCTAGACTTGTTTTTGAAATGACCTGTTTTTGTTTGTTTTTGGTGGACTGTAATGACAGTTGCTTAACTATTAATTAACTCTTCAATTATTGGAGCTATTTGTTTTGTATTTTGAGGGATTGATTTTTAGATTATGTTTTGTAGGAACATCTTTCTACTTTCCCCTGGGGATCAAGTTCAAGTTCAAGTTCATGGGGACAATGAAGTTCTTTGAATTTTTGACTATACTTGAAACATATTGTTCAGTGATGTAGCTGTGTTTAATGCTAATTTTTTGCATGGCTGACCAATCTTTTTGGTAAATCTTTTAAGCAAAATTTCCAAATGTATTTGAAATACTGTGTGTGTGTGTGTGTGTGTGTGTGTGTGTGTGTGTTATATTGTTTGCTGGTGTGAAGATTTGATGCTTTTCATAGTTATAGCATCACCCCCCTTGGTCCAAAATCCTGTCTCTGTCTGTGGCTACCATGGCCACATATAATACACATGCAGATTGTAAATGGGGAGACAAAGCTGATTCATAAATCACAAGCTCTGATGAACAAATTAACACATTTTAAGGTGACACTGTTGTCACTAATCTTCATTTTTGCGCCATAGGACTTTTCTCTCTTTTTTTTTCTGAATAGTTGAGGCCAAAGTACTTGAGAGTCCTGATTTCCAGGAGTTGTTTATATCTTCTCTTAGTGAAAGCAGCGTGTGCTAGTTCAGTACCTACGCCATGACAAGTTTATATTATTACTACTCATTTGATGCAAAACATTTGCTGATTATAGTAATAGTGTCTCATCTGGTTTTGCTAAAAATAAGCAGTAAACTAATTACACTTCACACAGAATTATGCTGCATAAGTGCTGACTAGAACCGGAAGGAGAGTACACATTATAGTTATAGCCATGGTTACTTGTATTTTTAGCATCATGTTAGAATGGCTTCCTTGTTTGTAAACCACTACACAGCCTTACACCTTATTCGTTAGAAAAATGCTGACATACAAGTTGGGGAAACCCTTCAAGTCCCTTGGGATCAGACTTGTTACAATTCCAGATAGCATGACATTTGAGTAGTTATATTCACTTAATCCCTTATTTTCATAATAAATACAGATTTTTGAATTGATTTGGATGTTGTGTTTAGAGTGTTTGTGGTGCTCATTGTTTTATCCGAGAAAGAGAGAGTGATAATTCATGCATGGTGAATCATTAATGGTGAGCGTGCTGTGCCTGCTATAATGTGTAATGATTTTTAAATTCTGCTTTAATGATTATAAATCGACAGGTGTGTGTCTCTGTGGCTGACTTAGAAAATGTCCATGTTAGGCTAAATTATTGATTTATGAAGTTAAGTCTCTTCAAGTCACCACATGAACTCCACAGTAAAAGAGTTAGCTATATACAGATTGTACAATATTAACTTGAGTGTGTTAATTTCCACCTTCCTTCTGTGTCTGTCTTCTAGACGTTCCCCCTGCAGAGCAGGAGAAACTATTCATTCAGAAGTTGCGGCAGTGCTGCGTTCTTTTTGATTTTGTCTCGGACCCACTGAGTGACCTGAAATGGAAGGAAGTGAAACGGGCGGCGCTGAGCGAGATGGTAGAGTACATTACCCACAACCGGAATGTCATCACCGAACCCATCTACCCAGAGGTGGTTCATGTGGTCAGTATTAAAACTGAGTAAATTAGAGACTTTTTTTTTTTTTTTACATTTGCACTCACATATAAGTCACAAGATATAGATACAGATACTACAGCACATTATTTAACTCTATTTCATTATTTATCATTATTATTTCATAAGAAAATATTAATTAAATATGGCAATGCAGTTGCTCTACATTCATGCATCTCGTCTTTTGACTTACTGTTTTAAGATTAGTGTGTATAAAGTCTTAGCTGTTATTTTTAATGGAAACATTTGAAGTTGAACTAAATGAAATCCCGAAAGTTGTTGTGCATTTTAAACATACATTTATGTGTGATTTTAAATCCAGTAAAGGTCCCAGGCTCAGGCTCTACTGTGTGTGGAAGTGTGCACTAGCTATAGTACTGAATATGTTAGGACTGACTTACTTCACCAGTGGCATGTTATTACATTTTTGCTTGGTATCCACTTTGATGTTGGTACCACTTCCACCAAAATTATGCACAGGCAATTTTAAAAACAGGACTGCACAAAAATACTGCAAATTAAAAATTACAGTACTAATCTTAGCTGTTATTTTGGATGGAAAGATTGGAAATTGAGCTAAATGAAATCACAACAGTTGTTGTTGAACATACATTTATCGAGACTTCAAATCCAATACGAGATGGAAGATACAACAGCAAGTTTCCTGGTCGTTTTCAGGCATATTTCTTTTAGATGAGCAAAGCTGCAGGTTGCCTCCTTACAGTTTTCCATTGTTGAGTTAAGTTGTCATTATCACACACAGATAACCTAGACTTACCCTACCTAGAAATGTCTTCTGCAGTTATTCTGCAGTTTGTGTAATTCTAATAACCCTGTATTATTATGCTCCATTAAACATTGTCTTTCTGGCTTCTGTGTGACTCAGATAAGTGTAGCAGTACACTAGATTGGTTGGGTTTAATAATGTTCACTAATAACTTACTGACGTTCATGAGTTGTCATGTGTCACTCAGGGAAGTAGGATTTTCTCTTATTGGTGATAAAGTCTTATGAGACACACTTGTGAATTATAGTGAATGCGTTTAACCTCAAAGAGCCATCTGACTCAGTAGAACGTAGCAGAGGCTTTCATATTCTATTAACCTATTCATTAACCTCATAAATAATGATCTGTAATTTAAGACTCTAGATATCTTTCATGTGGGTTTTACTTCTATGCCACTGGAAGAAAACATACACTTAAACATACACAGAGAACACTTAATGGTTTCAGAAACATTTAGTCATTATATTTTGACTCCTTACTGAGTCATAGGAAACTCATGAGCGTCACTGACCTCAGTTTGAACCCAACGATCTGTGTCACAAATCACTGGTAAGCTTTTAAATGATGTGTTTATTTTGTTTCCCACATAGTGATGTTAGTCTAAAGATTTTTATTCATTTGATTTCACCAAGCATGAATCATTTGTCACTCTGCAGATCTGAACCTATTCACTGAGGCGACATTTGCTGTAGCTGCCACTGAGCTCCTACTGTATATTTATTAGAAATGTATTCCTCTGAGGTTGTGGCCTAGATGTGTTAGCGGTGCCAGGTTTGCTTTCCCAAGCAAAATTAAAAAGCCTTTGATGTTTATCAAAGCCCTGCCTCAATAACACATGGTAAACTGCAGATGATCAAGGTGCAAATTTCCACCTCATCTCTCTCACTGTGGCTTTATTTCATCAATACAGCAGAAAATACAACAGAGCTACCGCATCAGCATGAAAATATACTCTTATTCCTGGCAGCCCCTTTCCCCTGCCCCCTTAAAGACAAGGACTCTTTGAAGTCCACTGATGGCTTTCATCATCAAAGTATGATGAACTCCTTTATATCCATAAAAAGTGTATTCTCATGTTAAGGCTGTATGTGTGATTATCTCTCATAAGCTTGTGTACTTTCAGGGCATTTTTGATAAGTCAGTGTTGAAGCTGTAGAACAATATTTTATATAGGCAGACCTTTGATTGACACGACATTCGTTGTTTCATTTGTCCTTTTCTCTGGGGGGAAGTGAGAAATGGTTTCTGCTAACAATATACACATGATGGATATGATCAACTGTACAGCGACTGTGTTTTCTGGAAAAGTGAGAATAGCACAAGAGAAAATATTCTAGCATCTGTCCAAATTTTCCAGCATACTTTCATAAAGAAAATTAAACAACAGATTTTTTCAGTAATTCTTTTTATATGTAGATTGCATTGCTGCTATCTGTTTTAAACAACATGTGGAGTACTGAAAAGGATTTTGTTATAGCGGACAGTTAATTACCCCAAGTAAGTAAAATAAACCAGTTTGTGTGAGCTACAGAACATTGTTTCAGTTTTATTTTGTATGTATTTGTTACTGCGGTCTGTGTGATAAAATTGTGACTACAGCTGTTTAATTCAGTTTCAGCATGTAAACGTTTCTTGACATAGCAAAAGGTTTTCGTCAGCTGCCACTCAAGCTATTGATTATTTTCTGTAATAAAGACAGGTTACTGATTGTAAACAACCTTGATTCAAAGTCAAATGTTGTGGTTGATGGATTTCACAGTTCCCCATTCAGTGAGTTATTTCAGCAGTCAGATGTGTTTCAGAACCAGGTGTCACAGTGATAAGTAGAATAGTTTAAAACACACACTAATGATCCTTAGTCATTTTTGAGACTTATATTGTTCACAGCAGTTTTAAAGACGCCAGGTTTAGTTTTGAGATGCTTTTCTGGGTTTTGTTATTCATTTTATAAGTAAACAAAAATAGTATCATTCGATTACCCTCATAATTTATTTTGAACATCTTTTCATTCTTTATTTCTTTCTTTCCCTCAGTTTTCTGTGAATATGTTTAGAACATTGCCACCATCGTCCAACCCCACGGGTGCTGAATTTGACCCAGAAGAAGATGAGCCTACGCTAGAGGCTGCATGGCCACATTTACAGGTAGACAGCACACACGCAAATACGTAGACACACTCAAGGCCTTCCTTTTTGAATGTAGACTGATGAGAATAAATCCACTGAGCTGTGTTTCAACCACCGCTTTTCTTCTACAGCTTGTTTACGAATTCTTCCTACGCTTCTTAGAGTCGTCTGACTTCCAACCTAACATAGCCAAAAAATATATTGACCAGAGGTTTGTAATGCAGGTGAGCACGTAACGTTGCACGTTTGTGTGTGGCGCTGTATATATTTGCTTGAGTATTTCATTCTTTCTCTTGTCATTGATCTTTGTATTTGGTGTTCAGATGTATTTGATATCGGTGTCTCAGTGACCTGTTCTTCTGAAGCTCTTAGAACTGTTTGACAGTGAAGACCCCAGGGAAAGAGATTTTTTAAAGACCACTCTGCATCGCATTTATGGCAAGTTCCTGGGCCTGCGAGCATACATTAGGAAACAGATTAATAACATATTTTATAGGTGAGTGAACATGTGAATTAGCTGTATTAGTGGTGCCTGTGTTGTTTTTGTAAGTAACGGAGTGTATTGTGTTGTTTCTGGATGCTGTTTTTCAGGTTCATTTATGAGACTGAACATCATAATGGAATAGCAGAATTACTGGAAATTTTAGGCAGGTAAGATATTTTGTGTGGTGCTTTCATCAACGTTTGCTGCTGTTGACCGTTCAGATTGTCATTTTGTTTGGTTCATTTCCTGTAATGTTTAAAATGACCCCATTTGTCCTCACAGCATAATTAATGGATTTGCATTACCATTGAAAGAAGAGCACAAGATATTCCTTCTGAAAGTCCTGCTACCTTTACACAAAGTCAAGTCTCTAAGTGTATATCACCCACAAGTAAGTACTTTTTCAATGTGGAATTATGCTTCATTCAGCTATAAACAAAATATTGTAACATTAGTGTTTTAATAAACTGTTGTTTTGTTGCTACATTTTTGTTGTATCTCTCCTTTAGCTGGCCTACTGTGTGGTACAATTCTTAGAGAAGGATAGCACACTCACAGAACCGGTAGGTCTGATTTTTGTATTGTCGTGTTGTTAATATGGTTGAGTGAATTGTTTTAGTGTTGTGAACTGTTGATGTTCTGTTAAAGATAAAATTCTTTTCAAGTTATTCCTGTCATGAGCTGTTTTCACATGTGAACTCATGTGACAACATCTGGAGATTGGGAGCCGGGCATTGTCCTGTGTTGCTCTTTCACACATACAGCCAACAACAGGAGATTGTCAATGTCAGACGTGTTCTCACTTGCGGAAGTGGTTTGTTTGGGGTGGTCTCAGGGTAGAAGAACATTCTCTCCGCTTATTGGTCAGATGTGTCTGCTGTAGGAACAAAAAAGCAAATACAGAAAAAAGGTTGTGTGTTGTGGACTCTTGCATGTTTCTCTAACATTTGAGAGAATTACACAATGTATGTTTGCAGCGTGGGTTGGTCATCCTCCTGGGGATTGTTTATTACATCACTTGCACAGTCATCCAACCAGATGTCTGTGAGGCACTGCACCTCCTCACGACTCCACGTGTGTCCGCGATTTATCCTGCAGCATGTTTTGGGCATACGCGTATACATACATAAATTTAAATCTACATATAATCCATTGCCCTCAAATCATTTGAATAGTAATTGGTCCTGTTTTGTTTCAGTACGCTTTTGCATCAGGAGGAGTGCACCAGAGTTTGAGCTGGTTCAGATTGAGACCACCTCTTTTTGGGGGTCTTAGTGTGGTGTTTTGGTCCGCACACAACTGCAATTACTGTGTTCACACCAGACAAAATGAACCGCACCAAGAGTGAAAACAAACTTAAGTTTGATTTAAATGGACTCAAGCCTGTACATCACCCCCGGGTAATGTCTAGAGAAGTTCAGTGTTTAAGAGCAGCATAGCAAAAAAGCTATAGTTCTTCATTCATTTAATTTCATTCTTATGCTAAGCTCTAATGTGATCTCTACATGCGTATGTATATCTAAAATTATATATCCGCCAAAATATGTGAAGTAGTCCTATCGTGTGTTTAAGATAACCTAGACTTACCCTACCTAGTAATGTCTTCTGCAGTTATTCTGCAGTTTGTGTAATCCTAATAACCCTGTATTATTATGCTCCATTAAACATTGTCTTTCTGGCTTCTGTAGCAGAAACTACATCTACATGCGTATGTATATCTAAAATTATATGTCCGCCAAAATGTGTGAAGTAGTCCTATCGTGTGTTTAAGAGCAAAGGAAATGTATTTGAATTCTCCTCATAAGATGATGTAGACCACTTGCTTCTGAATTTAGGGAATTTAAAGATTCTCAATCCCCGATGACAAATAAACTGATATACAAGTGAAATATAAACATAGTTGACTGTGCTTTATCTGTCTTAATGTTTTCCCTTCTGTGTCTATGGTGTGCCACAGAACTTTAGTCGTTAATACCAAAGACATTCTTAGTTGGACAAACGAGCTGTCCAAGCATGTTTCTTCTTTAACAAGCTTGTTGTTTCTGTGTGTACAGACGGTGATGGCTTTGTTAAAATATTGGCCAAAGACTCACAGTCCAAAAGAAGTGATGTTCCTCAATGAACTAGAGGAGATTCTAGATGTCATTGAGCCTTCAGAGTTTGTCAAAGTCATGGAGCCCCTCTTCAGACAGCTGGCTAAGTGTGTATCCAGCCCACACTTTCAGGTCTGACATCCATTCAAGTACACGTTATGTGTGTTTTAGTTTATTTTTGTGCACATGTTGAGGTAATAATATATTTTTCCATCCAACCTTTTAGTGTGCCTATGTAATACTGTCATGTAACTAATGTGTGATTAGGTGGCAGAGCGTGCTTTGTACTACTGGAACAATGAGTACATCATGAGCCTGATCAGTGACAATGCTGCCAAAATCCTGCCCATCATGTTCCCAGCCCTCTATCGCAACTCCAAGACCCACTGGAACAAGTGAGTCACTTCACTCTCTCCCCCCCGTGACTGTCTGTGTTTGTCTGTTTGATGACGAGTTGTGATGACACTAAGTACATAAATCGAGAGACCCCACGATGATCTTTGTTTGTCTACAGGACTATCCACGGGTTAATCTATAATGCTCTAAAACTCTTCATGGAGATGAACCAGAAGCTGTTTGATGACTGCACCCAACAGTTCAGAGCAGAGAAAAGCAAGTGAGTCAAACTATCATAACATACAAAGCATCATAGAATATATTATACAAACACCAGTAATGGAAATAACGTCTAAGCAGATAATTAAACCAGAAAAGTAAACTATGGCCCAGAATGCTTTGAACATGACAGGTTGTTTTTTCCTTTCTGTACTGTATTGTTCTGTATTGTCTGGTATGTTTGATCTGTCAGAGAGAAAGCCAAATGGAAAGAGAGAGAAGAAGCTTGGCTGAAGATTGAGAATCTAGCAAAGTCTAACCCACAGGTAAACCATCACTTCTATTACTGTTGCAGAACCTCACAGGCTGATGTCAGATTTCAGTTTTGCATAAGTAACTTCAGTATTGTTACAAATGTTCTCTGACTACAGTGAATTCTAATTATGTTACAACAGCTCGACTTGAGTCACTCCATTTACATGTACATACGATGGCAGTAGAGGGCAGCTCATTGATTGTGCAAGATGAGAAATGAAAACAAATGTTTCCACAAATGTAGTGTTTAATGTGGTTCTTCTGTCCTCCTCTGTCTGGACAGTTTCTGGTGTACATTGACTCAGTCGGCTCAGGCAGTCCGATGGACATGGAGACAGATGGGCCAATGCTAGATGATGTCAACATGCTAAAGAAAACAGTAGAGGAGGAAGCTACACAGGTAAAGCCACTTACTGAGATCTTTTGCCATCTTCTGATGTCTAACATTGCATTAGTAAATTGGTGTAGGCCAATTTGAATAATTTGATATTTTTAAATATTTCTTCACTCTATGTAGTATGTCTAAGCTTAGATATAATCCACAATGTAATAGTGTATGTCATTGCTGAATGTAGCTGATCCCTCTCTGTCCCACTGTCTCCATGTGTCCAGATCCAAAGAGATCAGCGCAGAGAGCGGCCACTTATGCGGAGGAAATCGGAGCTCCCCAGGGATATCTCCACTGTCACAGCCTTGGAGTTGCATAGGAGAGCCGAGGAAATGTTGACACATGACGGCCACTAAGAGACCCCCACAGATCCACCTTAAACCAGCAGCAGCATCCACAGAGGAACCATAGGCCCACAGAGGCCAGCACAACAGAACTCTGTTCATCTAAGTTCAGCCCATCTCAGCACAACACAGAACTGAACAGTCCCAGCTCCAGCTGACACAGAAAATGTCTAAAGTCACACATCTAGGTCTGGTTCAGCTTTACGGGACAAGCGGTGCTCAGTCCTTACTGACCCCCCCCCTCCACCTCACCTAACCTATTTTTCCCACGTTGTCCAGCAGAGATGTCTGTGGAGCTGCATGACCATGACATGCACCGTGAATTTCACTGTAGTGTTGTCCTCTTTTTTTTCATCATTCTCTTTTCCTGTCCTCTCAGCTCACTGTGTTTTTTGTGGAGCTGTGCTGCCCCCTTCTGGTCATTTCTCTCAGGTGTTCTGTTCTGTGTGTGTGCGCGCGTATGTGTGACCTGTCTTCTCTTCTTGCCTTTTCTTTATAGATGTCAGGTGCTTGTACAAATAATATGAGGCCCCAACTGGACTTCTTTAGTTTAAATCAGATGATGAGAAAATGTCAGTTGTTTCTATATGTTTAATATTAGATATTTTTCTCAAAACATTTAAACTAGACAGCTGTTTTAAAATTTTCTACATAGTATATTAGGATGTTTTCTCAGAGTAAAACACACTTCATGTCAAACTGTATTGTTTGCTACGCTGTTTGCTTGCTATTTTATTTGGTCGATTTTCTATTAGCCGTGAAGATTCATTGATAATTCTGTTAATCAGGGCAGGGTCATCAGGGAGTTGCCAGCAGACTGTGTCTGGATTAAAATGTTCTGTTCGTTAAACAGTGCTGGTCTGACTGAGGTCACGTTTTTCATCGACCAGATCTCCGCATGGAAGACTACTTCAGTGCCAACCTCTCTCAATAATTTAGATGTGTTTAATTGTGTAGGCAATAAGTCAACACAGGTTGTGGAGTGTGTCTGTGGCTTTAACAATCAGTCAGAATTGATTGGTGCTTGGGATGAATAAAGCTCGAGCCTAGTTTGCTGCACCAATCACATCAGAGGGCATCGAGGCATTTACTTTTGGATCCCCTCAATTGTACGAATGTGTTTAACATGGTCATTAGCATTCAGTACAAGTCAGCGTCATTCATATGAGGCTCGTGAGAGGTCAGAGAGCTACATTTACTCGTGTTGGATTTCCACAGTGGTGTTGTGTGATGGCAGGAGTCAAGCAGGCGGATGCTGTGCCGATAGTGATTGCTTTTTCTACTCTTCCTAAGCAAGATCCTTTTATTTTAACACTTGTCGGAAATTAGACTGCGTCATAGATGAGGTTTGTTTGGTTTGAAGAGGTCAAACATAAGCCTTTCTTTTCACAGTGCCTTTTGTAGTCTAAGGTGATATTTGCTCAGTCGAGAATCGAGTAGTAGCATGAAAAAAAGTGTCAGATTTAAAAAAACAACAAAAAAACAAAAACTGAAACCTTAGTTTTCAAAAAAGGAAAAAAAAAAAGTTGTGTTCCAGTCCGTGCTCGGCCGCTTTGACTCCATCAAATGCTTTGTTGAAGCTACAAGTTAATATTCTAGTTAAAAGCTAGAGAGGAGGAGCGGAGTGGTTGCCTCCAAACCACTTCAGCAATGAAGCACTTCCTGATAACACTTGAATGAACATGAAAAACTGAAACAGCAAACTAGTGAAGAGTTGAAATCCGTGATGCTGTCTGTCTTGGTGTGTGGGATCACCTCCTCTGGGTGCGTGTCCACAAGAGCTAGCCTCCGTCATAACTCTTTCATTCTGTGCACCCACTGTCCCATTCCACTTTTAATTTATATTGTTGTTTGCCCCCCTCCCTCTCAACCCTTTCCAGTTAAAAGCCTACTACAACCCTGTAGGACTCATTATTTGGAAATGTTTGTTCTGCTTATGGATGCTTGCAAGTTCTGTTTATCGTGATTTTATTCTTTGCCAGCAGAACCTTTTGTCAGTGTTTCAACTGAATGTGCAAATTGTAAATAATATCGCAGTCACGTTGTTCCATTCTTTCCACATTTGTCGTGAAGAACAACATTCACCAAAGGCTTTTACAAAAAAACCTCATCCCTCTCTACCCTGAGTATTACAGTGGATTTGATGAAAGGAACGTGATTCTGTACCTTTTCTAATCTGCGTCTTTGGATTGTTGGCTGTCTGGGCTGTCATTCGGTGCTGGTGGGTCCTATAGGTGACTGTTGTTCTTCTTGAAATGGCTTTAATATTGGCTTCTTTGGAGCTCTGGTTATTTTACATAAGCTTTGTTTTCTTTTTCTTAAAAAAGAATGATTATTACAAGTGTCCTTTAGTATAAGTCTCATACTAAATGGCTTCATCTAATACTGTACATATAATGTACTTTTATGTTATAACTATTATTAAATGGTAGATTTCTTATTTTGTACAAAGTATCTCGTGTACAGAATACAGAGGTTATTAGCAACTGCAGACAGTTGGTATGTGGCACAGACTTCAACACATGACTATTTACATTTAGAAATCATAATAGGATTTGGATAGTTTTTTTTTTTCTCTCTCCATCTATTTGTAATCTGATATCTTTTCCATTAATTGTTTTCACCTCCATACATGTGTTGAGATCCTACATACATGAGCTTTTTGTGTGGTTTTATCCAAATCTCCAGTGGTGTACATCTATCTATATACAGCAAATAAAGAGAACATGTGAGTTTTATATTTTCATCCTAAAAAAACATTTTGTGAGTCATTTGTTGTTGAATTTAAGCTGTTTTCCCCCTTGTATTAGTCTTAATGGACACCAGCCCCAAATATCCACACAGTTTCTTTCTGGAGAAGCAATGTGCAGTTTTTTTTCCCATAAAGGGCCAGGCAGGTTTAATCAGCTTTTTAGATGAAATCATAATTTTAAAAATGCCTTTTGTATTTACTCAGGCATGTTGATGCTCTAAATCAAGTATGACAAATATGCAAAGAAAAAATCATCAGGACCTTCATCTGGACTTCTTCACAGCACTTAGCTTCAGCTGTCTGTGCTGTGTTGATGGTAACAAACAAGCACTTGTCATAAACTAATCCAGACAAAGATCTAGTAGTGAATCTGTATAGATGAGGCTACAGGCAGTATCAAACAGAACCATACACACAGCTTACAAATATCAGTTTCATTTTATAGTGTTATAGCAAACACTAAATAACTCTTTAATTCATATTATTAAATATCATCTACATCTAGTCATGTTAGTGTTGGATGAAAACATATAAATGAGTGCGATTTAATTTAGAAAAAAGGTGTCGTGACTTAATTTTAGATTAGTTGATCTGAATAATACAAGAGTAAACTGACAGATTGTTCATTCACTTTTAATTTGCATTTTGTTTAAATGCCCTTCAGCCATATGAAGCAAGACTCATTACTCAACAATATAAAATGCTAAAGAGCCAAGGAGCTAACTTATGGTACCTTTTAAATTTGACAAACTGACATGAAAATGCAGACCATTGCTGCCACCTACTGGGCAAAAAAGAACCTTATCCTAACCCATAGCACTGCAGTGTGAAGATTTTTGTTTTGATGTGACATATAACTGCACACATTTTACCCCAGGGCAAGACGAACACAAAACAAGTTTCTTCAAATCTGAATTAGATTTTACATATTGTCATATTGTCTGTTTTTTATTTCAAAAGCCTGTATTGTTTTGGTGATTCTCATTCCAATTTCTGAACTGTGTGTTCTTATTTGAAATCAGTTATTTTATTTAGCTCTAGTTCTTGAATAAGGACACGTGAATAGTTAAGTCATGCATTTCTGTCTGAGTTCGAATCAATATTCTGGTCTAATTAATAAGCAGTCATATTTTGATACAGTAATATAAAGATAAATGTTTTTCTTTAGATGTTGCTAGGTGCTGCTATCAGCCAATCACACTTGCCTTTAAGACTCTCTAAATTGGTTTGTCTGAGGTCACTTAAGTTCCTTCCAGTTCATTTTTAGACAGCAGTGAGGTTTTACACCCTCCCACCCTCTTATGTCTAGCACCCCTGCTGGGATCTTCGCTGAACTCAAATGAACCTGCAGGGATTTATAAAACAAACAGACCCTGCATATTTTTCACCTCTATAACACAAATGTTGGACTCCTACCACCATACTGATTATGACACACTGAAAAATATGTTAATATTTCTTCTTTAATTGAGCAAATACTTTACCAATGCATGTTTTATTTGATGGATTCACATTTAGTGAATATCACAGAATCTATCAGGGTCAAACATAAATTCCTGTATTTACTGTAAACGAACAAAATACTGTAGCATAATAGTCCATGTCTCTAAATGACTGCCCTAATGAGGATGCATATTGTCTCTCAGAACAACCCCAATTTGCCTCATTATCAACACATTGTATCCCAATTATCTAAGAGATGAAATATTCCTCTGGTCTGGATGCGTCACTGAATATCAAAATACGTCAGTGGTTTTTGTGGGTGGTAAAAAGAGTCTGTGTATCGCACTCTCTCTCTCTCTCTCTCTGCTCCGAGATGAGGTCACTGGGGTTCATTGTTTTTTTTGCCTGCAGTCACAATGCTGTGCTGTCGTTCTTGACTTCAAATATGATGCGTTTCTCTTCTTTTTTTTATTTACCTAATTGTTTTATGATCGGGGTGATCTGACAGCCTTCTATGACTGTCAGCAGTGTTCGAAATCTTGCTGTGCAAACCCCCCCCCCCCTGGTTCTTGCAACCAAAAAACATCTTGTCACGACAGGATATGTCAGAATCTATCGCCATGGAAACAGTGCTCAAAAGTTTGGAGCGTCGACCCCCATTGTGGCTACATCCAATCAGATTTTAGGAAAAGCTTTCAGTGCTGCATTACTTTACTGTGTAGTGCGGTGTGAGTGCATTTGTGTGGACCGGATTCTGTGTGTGTACGTGTGTGTGTGGTGTTTGGGAGGAACGTTAGCCAGAAAGTCACTCATCACACGACCCCGGGGGTTTGAGATCCGACTTAGCTCCATCGTCTTGTATTCACCTCTTTACTCTTTTGCACTAAAGCTCTGTAGCACCTTAAGTCCTCTTGAGCAAAATGACGAGACACACCTCGCACTTCAACATCCTCCCAAGGGTGGAGGGATGGGGTGCAGCCCAGTCCCACTTTCTTTGATGCTTGACACTCGGCTTCAAAGTCCTCTGCATCAAAGCCGGGGACTTGGGATGAGGCCCAGCAGCAGCCGGGCATCCTGCTGTACACACACAAGAGAGAGACAGGATAAAGCTGTCTTCCCTTCATCCGACTTTAACAAGGCTAACTTCCTTACGAGGGACGTAAGAAAGCATAAGAAAAGAAAAACTTTGTGAAATGCACTTTAGGGCTAAACTTGGAGCTCAAAAAAATGGAATAACTACCAAAACTGTATAATATACATTTTTATAAAATGTATTTTCTGATACATTTACAGTACGCGTGTTACATTTACAAAGAGCATTTTATGCTTTTATTTCTTTTAGTTGTTTCCTGTAGATGTAACAAGATGAGAGATCATGAGTTCTTGAGGGACCATCAATCATGTTATTGATCATGTCTTAAAAATGTTGTTTCTATACACACAGCATAAGTTCTCTGTGTGCAGAGATGTTTTGTTGATGTAGATGTTTTATTTTGGCGTGCAGGTGTTTTCAGGTTTACAGACCTGCACTTTCTATGCACTCCACGAGGCTGAGAAAACTCACATGGTGGTGCAGGTTGTGACAAGACGTGCAGATATAGTTTCTAGACACTAAATTAGTACTAAATGACGTACTACAAGCAACACTGGATCTTTCTCAGCAAGAGCTTGAAATCCACAGAAAGCAGAGTGCAGTGCAAAATATATGCACATCATGAACGAGCAGGTTCCTCTTTGTCCATTTAGAAGTAAGTGAAATGTGCTCCAGGTGATCCTTGAGACCTACAGGTTACCAAACGAAAAATGTTGTCACTGCAGTTAAAAGTCATTAGATGTCTGATCTGAACTTTATCTTTATGTCTAGTCTTTATAAATCCTATTTAGCTCTACCAGGACCCTCTTCCACTGCAGCTGTCTGAAACCTACATGCATTGTTAATTATTGTCCAGTATCTGGGGCACCTGAGAACTACGCTATTATCTGCAGAAGCCATACTGACACTTAAGCCCTCTTGTCCTTACAAGGCACACAGGCAATCGTCCTGCTATGTGTTGAGAAGATGAACCAGAGCAGTGTAGACACGGCAGCCTCATATGACCGTCTGGGAACTTGTTTCTCTCAACACACTAGGTCAGAACACACTTAAGGGACAAGAAGGGGAAAAAACACTATACGAACAGAGCACTGGCTTGTATGTGGAAATAAGACAAAGGGAGAGAATTGAGGGGAGGAGAATAACAGATAAGCAAAGGGACACACGCAGAGGTCTTTCACACTCTTTTGCTCTTTTTCCACTTGACTGACTGATAGATGGATGTGCAGAAAGTGATGGAGGTAACCTTTGCCAGGAGGGGATGTTCAGATGAGAGCCTTTATCTAAACAGCATGGGTGAATGACTTTTGCATTTATCTATATGCTGTTGGTTCTTTGCACTTACCATAGGTAAGATTAACAGGTAAATTGTTTATTGGTGCATTTAAATTTTCAATTTCATTTTAATGTGGTGATTGCGTCGGAATTATTCATGCGGATCCTCACTCATATAAAACCCTTCAAGTTCCACTCAGGCTGTCTCCAGACAGGCTGTGAGCACATATGTACTCACAAGACCCAATATCAAGCTAGCTAACTAGCTTCAAGAGATTATTGCTGTAAACATATGCTGTACCTTTTGGGGAAAAAAATCAATTAGCTTTATCACAGGTTTCTGTGACTGTATTGTGCATGAATAGCATCGAGCTGTAGTAGAAATGAAGAATTAGATTTAAACTTTTCTGTTTGATTTGATTTGAAAGAGCCAAGCGTGGAGGAGTCTCTTCAACGTGATCTAATTAAAATGTTAGCTTGATATCCAGCAGCCACGTGGGCTCATCTGAATCAGTGCAGCTCAGTCTCTTAAGTGTTTCATACAAACAGCAAAATCTGACTACGTTATTGATTTTGCTGTAGGTGGTGGAGGAGGGATAATCTGCTGGATGTCGAGCCTCTGTTGTCAGGATGAAGGAAGTGGAAGGAAGAGTGTGTCTTAGTTGGTGCGTGAAATAAAGTTCTGCCTTCTGAGATAAATTCATAGGTCGTGATTGTTTGTCCTGTCTGTACATGTTGTACAGACTTAGAAAACACAAGCTCCCCAGGTTTCCTCAGGAACTGCAGGATGCTCACAGTAACAACAACAAAGATAGAAACAAACAAACAAACAAATAATAAAAAAGAATAACTGAGTAGAAGTTATCACTTCTGTATCACTCTGTTACAGGAGTTAACTGTAGGCTACCCAACAGTGTATTCCATGATATTTGTTAAGCTAATTAAAACAAATAAAGTGGCTAGCGCTACCGTGTTATATATACACACATATTTCTTACTTCAGTGCTGTCTTGTGCACTTTCTGCTTTTGGTGCACAATATTTTGAAGACTGTCATTGACATTTCTGTCCGAAAAGTAGCAATCTGCTGCAAGTCTGACATAAAACATCATGTGGCCAAACTGGTCCTCAACAAGCTGCATTCTCATAGCTTTTCACATCTTTTCCCCTGTATGATGCAGGTTAGCACCGCTAAATGGAACTCAGCTTGTGATGGCGGACAACAGGTGGGCAGTGTTAAAAGGTTTGTCAACTCTAATGTAATGTACCTGGACCCGGTGTGCTCGACACATCTTCTAGCCTCTGTGTTGTGTTGAAAGCAAAAGACAGAGGAGCAATAAGCACATTTTCATATGCAGTTCTGGGGTATTAACTACTTGAAGGCAAGTAGGTGGTATTCCCACTTCTGAACAGATCTACACGTCAGAGGTGCAGAGACATGCGTCATGCAGGGGTCTCGCTGTGCTGCGCAGCACTGGGGCTCTGAAGTGGAGGAGGGTTAGCGATAAGAGAGAGGTTGGAGGGGAGGTCTGTATGTCAGGCAGCACTTTGATTTTGACTGGCATCTTGTGGTATTCTTCTGATATACATTTAGTTCTGTATGCCTGACAGAATGATCACAGGAGGGATGGTACCATGACAAATAATTGCGAATGATTCAGTACTGGAAGACATCCAAACTGTCTGTATGATACCTGACAGACATTTTCTGTGTTTATTAAAATCTTTCCTGTCAGCCAGGGTCAGAATAAGAAATGTGAGAAGTGTGAGCCTTAACTGCCTGTAATTTGACCGAAGCTTTGTTACTGAGAGCAGCACCCAGTGACATCTGCAACTGCCAGATCTCCAGATAAATTGATCTCATAGCAACCAAATTTCCATGGCAACCAGGATACAGATGCCATGCTGAGGTGATATGCAGAGTGACTGGCCACCAGACTGACATTTTTTCCAAAAGAAAAAAAAACATAACTGAATGATTCATCTAGTTTCCATCTGTAAATTATTGTCTGCATCATTTGCCCCCTGCTATTTCCTGCCTATTCTATTTCTCTAAAGCAACCTGCTCTAACTGTTTTCAGTGTGGATCAATGATGCTGTAAAAGTTGGTGAGCTTTTGCACAGGTAACATTTTTACCTTTGATAATTAAACAGCTTATACAAAATATCTGCAATTTAGTTATAACTTTAGGTAGCATGTAAATCTATACATATCTGAGTGAATATGCACCTGTCACTAATAAGAGTTTATTACTCACCTATTTATCCGGAACTTTCCAACTTTCTGTTTTAATCTTTCTAGGATTAACGTTTTTATAATAACAAAATTATAAGTATACCAATCCTTTCTGTTAGATTGTCTTGTGTAAGCATAACCTCAAATACTAGTTAAAGAACAAGTGAATCATTTTTTGTCTGTTTTAACACAATACTGGGTCCATTTTTGCACTAAACACCGAAAGAAGTGGTTGGAAAGGGTTCCCTGTTTAAATTAGCTTCAGTGTAAGAGGTGAGAAACAAAATTTTCAGTCCTCATTTGGAGTAAAAATATGTCCCTAAGTTCAGCTATGCACCTTCAGAAATCTAAGTATACAATTTTAGAGTGAATTAGTTTTAGTGCAAAAGTTCCTCTTTTTGTTACAATCCCCCAAAAGCAGCTCAGCAAAAACAAGAAGTGTTTTCATCGACTTGCTTTTGTGTGAATTTATGTGTTAAAAATGAAATAAAAAAGTTGAAATATTAAAAGAAAGTTTTTATGCTTGTGATGAAATCATTGATGGATATAAACCTGCCAGAGTGAAATGGCAACAAACAGATGTGCATGAAGCTTGTGGCTTAAATGGTTGTCAAGCTTCATGCTCCACTGAAGGAAATGAAAACATCAGAGCTGTGAGAAACAATGAGGAGACCAGCACTTACTTAATTACATCTCTTTGGACATTGTATCCCCGATGCCACTGATTTGAACTTTTTCTACACATTGGATGTACATGTATCTTTATATGTCAACTCCTAATATTAAGAGTAGTCAATAAAAACACATATTAAAAAGCAATTTCTTCAGCTGATTTTTGCCTAAATCCAGTTAAATTCTTGCTATATAACTTGACAACTGTCAAAGGAAAATCCCCACAAAAATGACTAACTTTAGATACGCCACTGATTAGTCTAATTCAGACTACTCAAATCACATTAATGCCATCTTAACTTTAAAATGCATTCTTAGGAACAAAGAACACTGATTTTGTGTCTCATTTTTTAAAATAAAAATTGCATCAGACCAATATGTTCAAAGGAATAGTAGGAGCACCTAGTAACTGTAGCAGTTTAAATAGTAAATATGGGCATTTAAGTATAGTTTCAAGATTTAATAAAGTGTGACCCAGCTCTTTAAATAAATGTATTGGTTTAAATGTGAAATATCAGGCAATACCTCAAAACGGGTTGTGTAACTTCCATCCATTGCTTTAAATTAATATATATATATTAAAGTCAAATATCAGTATTTATTGTCACCTAAGGTCGAGTCCCCACTGAAAACAACTCGATGCTCCTCGGATTCTTTCAGTCATATTGTTATTGCTTATGCTGTGTGTATAGTTTATGAAATTGAATCCAATAGTGTTGCCTAGCCTAAGTTTATTATGAGTATATGCTGTTTTCACAAGTTATATTGTGTGAGCATTTCTTTACACTGTATGAGACTTCACTCTCAGGAGCTAATATCCCTGCTCCACAATGCTCAGACTTGAGTCTATTAATAAAATTCCATTTTGTTCAATACAGGTGTGTTGAAGCTACTGTGTGCCATGTGTTTCCTCAACAACTTCTGGCATCTTTGTTATTGTGTTTTATTGTACTTTTAGAACAAGTTGAACCTTATTTAAAAAGTACAGCCCAATTCCTGTCTTCAGTCTTGAACCAATTGAAAATCTTACATGCTGAAGTTATCCCACGGATCACTGTGGTCAGAGTATCTAAAATAACAACTGTGTTATAAAGTGCCTCTCCACATGGATACACTGACCCATGGATACAAACCTTGTTTTCTACATCATATGATTTCAAAGGCCTGCAGCTAAATGGAAAGTCATGGGATTGTCTTGATGAAGATATTGTTTTAGCAAGGCATTTTGAATCTTTCTAAACAGTATAATAATAATAATAATAATAATAATAATTATAATTATAATAATATATCATGGTTATTTTATTTCATGAACTGTATGCAACAGTTGGGCTTGGCAATATTTTCTGACACATGCCAAGGCAGAACTAAAGATACTGAGTCAGAGCAGTAGGGGTCGCTGTCTTGAGGTCTGTAAGTAATTTAACAGGCAGAAGTTGAAGTCATGGGTAGAGCATTTTCTACTATGCATACTTGATCTACAATTTCTGAAGAAATTATGTGGGAGAGCTGATCAGCTGATGTTGCGGAAAAGACGCTGATCTTTTAAAAGAGGCTGACGGATGAAAAAATATTTCAAGTTTTGGTCTAAAAGTGGAACAAAAAAAGAAAGGTTAAAAAAAAGAGGAAAAGTTGACTCAGACAGAAATTTGATAAAAGAAGAAGTTGACAAAAGAAAAAGATGACAATGAGGAAAACTTGATGATAGTTGAGCTACAAGATATTACATATAATTTTACATGTGTATTTCACAAGATGACGATGACGATTTTGCTAACTGGTGCTTTAAAAAAAAAATCCAACTCAACACTTTCAGCCCTTCCTATCAGATTTGACATATGAAAGCTCTTATTGTGAAAATGAGAGTGTTGTTGTGAAGGTTGACTGTAAGGGTGGAGTCAGATGCCTATTTGTGTGAAATGAATCAGTTAAGTAGTAGAAAAAGGTTCATGAAGAACTTAGGCAAATAGAAATGCTGAGTCATGTTTGTGGACATGGAGGGATTGAGTTCTGTTTGCTTGTTGATTTAAAATTACCATCAGTAAAAAAGTACTCGAAAACTGTGTGAAATAATGACAGGTCAGGTCAGAGGACAGGTTTTCCTATGTTTTGACATATAATCCGTTTATGGAAGATGAAAGTTCACTGAGGATGAGAACAAACGCAAAAAAAGCTGGTAAAAGTATTAGGGGAGACCTCAGAGTGGGAGTAACAACATGCACCACTCCAGCTGAGCCAACTGTCATTCAAACCAATGGAGAATTGAACAAAAAATTTCAGTTACTCAAAATGCATAAAAGATACAAAGAAACTGACTTAAAGGAAAAAAGGTGAATGTGTCTAGAGCCGTTTAAAGTTTAAATCACATTTGTCCAAGCATGATGATAGAGGAAAAGAGGAATGTTCATAGGAAGTTAAATGATGACTCCCATTGACGACCATTCAAAACAAAAAAACAAACAATTAAGTAAATAAAAAGTGGAAAAGTGGAAAATGAGAAAGGTATTAGCACACGTCTTAGAGAAGATGCATGTTTAGAAGTTTGAACGATATTTCTACGACAAAGCATCTAGGATGAATAAGCTAGTGAAAAGAGACTGACTGATTAAAGCAGTAAAACTCAACCTTAGCTGTACATTTTCAGATAAACGTTGTTGTTGTTTATATACAAATAGCATTTAGTGCATCTTTAAATAGATATAAACTGTACCTTTGTAAAAATACAGCCAGAATTTGGGCATAGGATACAATGAGATTTTAGATCATATCAAAGCAAAAGAGATACTACTACGTGACCACAACATCGTATCCGAGGCAAGCAGGTATAATTGATATTTTAGAGTCCGAGGTTGCTCCACCTAGGAATTTCCCTGCATCCTACATGGGATTATGAATTCAGACTGTTTTTGTTTCCAATAGTTAATAACATTATTGAACCATGAAATATCTTATTGAGATTAAATATCTTTTGTATAATAGCCAAGGCTACCAAAGAAAATTTGTTTGGTCTAAGTCAAATCACATTTCACAACATAATACGTGTCGCCACTTGTTGCCCTTTTGTCTGTTTAAAAAGATATATGCAGAAATAAAAGGTGGAGAAATGGCATTTTAATTTTGCTCTCAGACACCAGCCTTGCGTCCCAGGTTGGTGGATTAGAATATAAAAACAAAATAAAACAAGAAGAAACAAAGCAACCAGAAACAGTAAGGATGAGAGGTTGACAGTTAATTTTGCCAAAGGCCACACAGACCACACACAGACACATGTCATTCACACTTTGTGACTCACGTGTCGCTTGAAAAAGAAACCGAGATCCCCTACTGTTTGGAGTCAGTGCCACAGTACTGACCAAGCATGAGACAATATTCTCAAGCTGCTCTTGACACCTGCCTCATGCTTTTTATTATGTACATCAAGAATTTGGACCACATTAAATGAAAATAAAGTTGAATGCCAAACATCTCTCTGATCAGTGTGAAGGAGGTTCGGTTTTGACCTTGTTGTCACACAGATGATCCTCTTACACTGAGAAAGACGAAGCTGTAATCATTTTAAAACATATGGGAAATCTTAATGCCTCACTGTTAAGAAAATGCTGTGGATCTCTGTACATTTATTCTCAGGTCATCAAATGGTGAAGCTTTGTCAAATCCCACCTCCTAGACATCATTACATCTCCTAGATAGACATGGATAATCTCTAGTGTCTGTATACTGGCGCATAAGTGCAGACACAGATGCAGCGGCTTTAATAACCCAGAAATGACTAAAACAACTAATCAGGCAATAGGACCAGGTTTAGAAATGAATCAGGGAAAAAAACTAAAGAAGCAACAGCAGGATGTGAAACACAAGTCCACAGTGTATGTGACAGTCTGGCATCAAGCAGGTGGCACTGGCTGGTTTCAATACAGGCAAACTGATGAGAAAACTGGGAACAGGAGGTTGGGTGAGCAAGGAAGATATGGTGACATGAAACAGAAAGGAACGTCCAGGTAGCAGGGACTAGAACGCTATGAAGGAATACAACAATTATGGGAACATGGACGAAGGTAGAGACAGAAACAAAACAAGCAGGTTTAGAATTATGCTACTAGCTGCCAAATTAGATGCTCACAGTAACTCCTCCTGCTGTCTACTGACTCCACTGTAAACCTATTCTGGACAGTATTGGATATTTTGACTTGAGGCAGGAGACAGATTTTTCTGTCAAAACAAGGCTGGGAGTATTTTTCCAGACTATAAATTTTACAGTGTTTAAATGATAAAACCTTGGCTAATAATACTTCACTGTTGGTGTTAACTCTCTGGCTGTTTTCATGTGTTCATAATTACAGAAGTGTTTAAGATAGTATATAATAAAGTACTTTGGCCACTCAGTGATTACTCAGTTACTAAAAAACACCATGTTTAAGATCATACTGTGCTCAAGTTGCATGAGTGCATTAAAAAGGCGGCTCCTGTTCCATCACTGTTATTCCACATTCACACTTTAATATCAGACAAGTCTTTAAAGTCAGAGCAAAACAACCAAATGTGACTGTCGAAATATGTACGGAGTGCAATCGTGCTGTTATTATGGACACCTAAGCAACAGCAATAGATTAAAGATAACTACATGTCAACACATTTGCTTGTTCAGACTGTTATGCGTGTTCCATAACTTTGTCACTCCAAACAAAAAAAAAAAAAAGAAATGAGCAAACAAACTGGAGAAAGGTATGCAAACAAAATTATTTGTTATCAATTATTCATCATGATAAGTCTGCAGTAAATAAACATGCTTAGGATGTAAGAGGTGTTGATGCCACCTGCAGTAAAATGGACATTCACTTTGAAATTCCTGGGGGCTGCTTCTGCCCTGTGGTCCAGGTGGCTTAGATAGCAAATGCACTATGCGCAAATAGTTTTATTTAAATGTAAAGAAACAAATTAGATATTAAAAATAAGGTACAGTGGTTAATACTTATCAGCCTATCAGAAAAAGTGGTCTTGGTATGAATTGCTATGGTAACTCTTGTTACCATGTTACCCAGAGCCCCTTCTCTATCCAAAACTGAAAAAAACTAAAACACAAATTATTCAAAATAAAGTTTAAATTATGAATACTTTATGTTTATCACAAAATTTAAATATACAGTCAAATTATTACAGACCCCAGTATTTCTATTTTCTATTTATTAAACCAAAACCTTCAATGTGGAATTTATAGTGGCTAGTTCGCCGGGTATCTGACCACATAAGGAACTAGTTGACAGGTAACACTAGGCTATATTTGAGAGGTGGTGATCAAGCACTTGAATCAAACCCTTAATTCCTGTGTGATTATCACAGCTGCACTTGGTTACATGGAAGTAAGATTCCCTGGTAAAGCACATTGTCTGAAGCAAACAGTGACACAATCTGATTAAACCTAGGACGTTCTGTCCCTTCAGCTGTTACATGAAGCTGATGTGTTTTTACTGGTCTGTAGTTGGATAAGACAAATCACACCTCCTTAAGGCACAGTGTACTCACTTTTAACACAACTATTTCTATTCTAAAATGTGGTTATCTGAGAAGGAGTTGTTGGAGAAGATATTGTTTCCATTTCAAACGACAGGTGTCGAGACTGTTGTTATTAATTTTCCTGATTCTGTGGCACCAATTTGTGTGGGTTTTTGCCCATAGTGACACAAGAGATAATATAAAAGATATAAGATACAGACAAACTATGTTTTTATTCCTTGTGCTAAGATTGCTAATCGTCTTTTTTTTTTCTACATGACTTTTTGTGTTATCCACCAGCTGTAGATCACCACTGGTAATCTTATTATAGCTCTTTGGTCAAACATTGCTCATTGATTGACCCTTTTTTATCACTTCACTGCTGTGCTTGTAATTGATTTAATGGGTTTAAAATTTTAAATGGAGACACTTTTGTTTTGTTTTTAGAATAGTGAAGGAATTTTGTGGGGGTTGCCATATCGGGTCCCCTCAGCCCTTGCATAAAGACATACATGACCGTATATTACATGCATGTGGAGATATGAGAATCAGCTGAGGCATGAAGGAGCCTAACATACGGTAGAGACTCCATGTGCAACCTACGTTAATCACCTTTCTCTCTAATCCTAATTATATGTCACAATGTGTCTGTGTCAAACCCTGCTCCTGTCTGTGTGTGTGTGTACATTTATAGTATGGAGAAGATGCAGGGAGTGAAAGTTGTTGTATGTACAGTTAACATAAAGGAAATAAAACATTTAATTGGCAAGCATGTTAACTTTAACTCATTTGTTCATGAGTGGTCTTCACTCAGATAAATGAATTACGATTAGACTAATTTTCTCCAATTATCTGCCAAAAAAATCTAATAATTAAATTCAGTAAACAGAAAAACTGACATTAAATTAGCATTTTACCCTCAAATCTAAAGCACTTATTGATAAATTGTGATATCTTGAGCTTTTAAGGCCTTTTGCTTAATCATCACAAGAGTTTCATGATGCATGATCATTCTGATTAACCACATTACACAACATGAGTTTTCATTTCTGTTCAGTCTTTTGTGCACACACCAAAATGTCATTTCTACCTTAACCTCACCTGTTTAATGCCTGAAAATGAGTTTAATGACTGAATGGTTTAGGTTTGTTGCATCATTTAACCCTTAGCCCTATATTATAGGCCTATACATAAAGATATTTTCTAGTTTTGAAACATCAGGATAAGCCGCACATGAAGAAGGTATGACGTCACCAGATTTTAGGGCTAAACACACACGCAGAAAGTGAATAAAAAGTTTTATAATGGGCCTCGAGGCTGAGATTTTTAAATAAATTTTATGATAAAACCGACCAAACAAAAGGACTTTTGTTTGTTCCACAGTCAACAGTAGCCTAAATCATAAATGTGTGATCTGACATTTATTAAAAACATTTGTTCAGTTACACTGTGTCAACATTGCATCGTTTGGCAGTCGATTAAGGCGTCCAGCTAACATGAACCCGGTGTCACAAACATCAGTGTCGGTTCTCTGGCTGCGCCTTTTAAAAACCGAACTTCACAGAAACACCCGAGTTAAGATATTAGACTGAACGCACGAACACGCACCCACATCCACATCCACACACGCACACACACACACACACACACACACACGCACCAGTATTGTAGAAAAATAGAGTGATCACTAATTGAATCCCGTTTCAATCGATTCTAAACTTCCATACAAAAAAAATAAAGAACTGACTATGATCAATCAATGAAGGTCAAGACAAGCACAATGTAACAGCCTACGGCCTATAAATGGGCTTCAACATGACTTTCGGCTATTTGTCAGAGTCCTGAATATAATTATGCAAAAAACAACAACAACAACGTGCCATGTGTGAACATTCAATAGCAGCATCTGAATATTTTGCACGGTGGACTGGACACTTAAGCATAATGAACAGAGCAGCAGATAGTTCACGTTCAACTACACATCGAGTACCGCTGTTTGTGAAATCACCAAATCGTTCCTGTACTGCTCCAGCCAGTTTCTAAGCTCAGAAATCCGGTATCCCTCTGGACCTCTGCCTCCCTGATACACCACCCTCTCATCCCTCACGATGTAAAGTCTTTCAAAGTAGGCTCCGTACGCGGCATTGGATGAGTTGTCCATATTATCCACCACCACGTTGCCCTCGGGCACTTCGGTGAGCATCAGTTGAGCGGCTCTCAGTCTGTCCTCCAAGCAGCGGTGCTTAGGGATCTGATACGGCGCGTCCGAGCTGACCCAGCCGTCAGACGGATGCGCCTCCTCGATGTATACAAGTAAAAAGTCCGCAATGTCTGCGTACTGGCTTACGACGCGCTGAAACGCCGCCAGGCGCGTCATGAATGGCGGTCAGGAGCAGCTGCCAAAGTTGAGAATGAGTGGTCTCTTCTCTTTCATACAGTCCAGGATCCGGACCTGCTTCCGCTCCTGAACCAGCACCACCTCCGTGTTAGGCGCAGTGCGCCCGAGGTGCGCAGATTTGAGAAAGTCCAATTTCTGGCCGTACCACACGGCCCTGAGGGACTCCAAGGTGAACATCTTATTAGAGTCAGAGACACACACCGGTGGGTCATCCGGGCTGTCCAGCTTCTCTCCCATTTTCAGCAGCACTTTTTTCCTAATGCACAAAAAATCCAGAAGCCATAGCATCACGGCGGCCAGGAGGAACCGGGGCAACAGCATCAGGCACAGGGCTGCGTGTTTCAGCGCCCTCGCCATTTGGACACCACAAGAGTCGTGCATCATCCGTTCCCCTGCCAACAGGATGCGACTGTGCCGGCGAAAGCTTCAAGTATTTATTCACCTTTACCCATCGGAGAAAACTATCTGACGCATGTAGCCACTCTTTTTATAGGTACAGCAGTATTTGAATAATGACAAAAAAGAAAAAAAAAAAAAAAGAAAGAAAAAAACACGCCTCCGGTACCCACACCGCCCACTCACATGGTGGGGATTACCTCCCGTCAACTCTGGGCTTCAAAGATCCAGAGAGAAAAAGAGAGAGATAGAGAGAGAGATAGAGAGAGAGAGAGAGAGAGAGAGAGAGAGAGAGAGAGAGAGAGAGAGAGAGAGAGAGAGTGAATGACTTGTCGTCACTCCACATTTGTATATAAAACATGTGTGTGTGTGTTATTTTACATCATTGTGAGACACTCGGATTAGTTTTAATTGGTCGTAGCTGAACGCACGGTTGGTCCTGAAAGTCGTAAAAAGACAAACATTTGAGTTCACGTCATTCTGCATGTGAACTCAGAGCTCCCTGTGATGGCAGCGGGATCCTCTACAGCCACTAGACGGCGCTGGATTCATACAGAGTGTAAATGCTGGATGAGTCATTCACTGATCTTCTGTGGGGCCCCTGAACACCTCGTGTGGAATGGGAGGCAGTATAAACCTGCCACCACCAGTTTTAAACGTGAAAGATATTTAGTATTTTAAAGTTCAAGTTTATTTTTTGAGCATTTATTTTGCCTCTCACTCAGCTGGGTTTGGCTCAAACACCCTGCAACCGTTAACAGGTTAAAGGGGTTTTGTATAATTGATGGATTATTATGGTTTTCTGAATAACCTATTCATTACCCATTTTAAATAAAAATGTTTTTGGCCTCAGTAGGACTCATCTGGTAAATAAAATATTAAACAAAATAAAATAACCTGTTGAATTATTTTTATTTTCAAGTTTATCCTCAGTGTCCTCAAATGCACAGTGATAACTGTGACCTGTTTCTCTGATGCCATAAAAAAAGGCAGCATGTGTCTGACCCCCCCCCCCCCCCTTATCTCCTTTGTTTTTTTCTGCCCCATGTGGCTCCTGTGTGTCATCCACCTCTAAAACACAAACAGAAATATGTACTCTTAATACTGTCAAGTTTCATTCTCTCAATCGACAGACACTTTCACTGAAAAGATGGATACTCACAGAGGTTATGCGGTGCACACTGCGATGCTGACCCTAAAACACAGAGATACTTCGTGAGAAAAATGCAGAGGTGCAGAAAGATGTGAAGCACAGGACAATGAAGAGCAGAGATGCTTTACACAGAGGAGCCAGATGCTCGAAGAGCTTCTTCCATCACTTTGAAGAAGACATGATTACATTACTCAAATTACTCAAACAGGTGTTATAGTCTGCCCATGCACAAAACTGTCTGGGTCATATGTAGACATACTGTTTACAGATTCATAGGCACTTGAAAATCAGTCTTGAAAATCGTCTTGACATGTAAGGATGTGAGACGAATGAAAAGAGGAGAAAATCACCAGGAATAAAGTGAAGAAGCTAAAGCGATTTCTTGTCCACTTAATGAGAGACGACAGAAAAGAGAGCGAAACAGTGAAGCTAAACAATGTAGGCTGATTCCTCATGCTTTCACGTGGATTCAGGAAATCGCTTCAACATAGAGCAGATCACCCGTAAACACGCGGCAGACTGTGGCCACTGTTTTACTGCACTCACTGAAAATGTTGCAGAGATATTATAACGCAGCAAGAAGAAAGTAGCAACAAAGACAACAAAAGTGATCCAGATTAGCTATTGGCATTGGCAATTGTGGCATATAAGGTACATTATTAACAGATGTTTCCAGTAATAACTAACTTATTCCCAATTTTTTCATATCCATACATATTAGATTTATTTAACATAAATCAACAGCTGACATAGAGGAGAGGTGAAAAGTGTGGAAAAGGAAGTCTAGTAAAGATAACATACGTTTACATAAATATACATCATCATTTATTAGCTGATAATATTTTGTGTGATTTACCTGCATCTGTAAAAGCTGTCAAAGAAATATATTAGAGTAAAAAGAACATTGAAAGGAGATGCTCCAGTAAAAAACAAGTACCAGACAAGATTAGTTGTATTTTCTGTAAGTTTACTTAAAATAGTAAAAAGTCAAACTGAAACTGCTCTAAATGTTAGTTCTCTGTCATTTCCCAGGAAAACTGCATTTGTGGAAAACTACAGCAACTACGTTCTCAAAGTTGAACAAGGAAGTTGGTCTGTAAACTGCGATGAACTGCTTTCAGTTTTATCTTCCAAATAAATTTGACTTACCCCGAGGGTTTGTGTAAACCTGTCTGATCATCAGACTGCGTCATTTGACTTCTTTTTCAGGGATGTCTTAGTCATCTCACCAGTCAGTTTGGTGAGTAAATCATTATGGAGCATTTGAAAGAAAATGAAAGAAAACAAGATTCAAGTTATAATGAAATGAAATAACCCTTTGATACACACGTCTTTCTTTGAGAGCTACACCTGCAATAAAAGCACAGACAGCCAGGCTCAAGGGAGGCACCTGGAACTGTTTAAGAGCCTTGGCACTTGAGGTTTCTGATGGTTTCACAGCGATCTGAAGAGAACAGCAGACAACCTGGCAAAACAAATGGCCGTAACAAACCAGATGTGCACCTACATGTCTGACGTCTCAACTTCAACATCTGCAAGTGTGAAGTTTAGTAAACAAAGTAGTAGAAAGGAATGCCAGGCAGACCCACAGCCATCATGAAATGAGTACGGTATAGTGGACAATACTGCAGTATGAATAGAGTAAGTGACTACTGGCTTGTTTGATTCTCCTCTAAATATTAAACAAAGTGCAAAATAATAATAGGAGAAACTCTCCTAAATGAAAATAATTCTGCTGTCTTCATTTCGTTGAGAATTTGACGATGAAGCGGTTCAACTGTGGCACACAAACAACTTTTCTGTCTAAAAAATAAGAACTTTATGCTCAAGCTTGCACATCGGACATGCAGTTCACATTGTACAATTAAAAAATACAGAAAACATTTGAATATTAAAAAGAGTTGAACAGTTCATTTTGCCTTTTGACAGAGGTGATTCACACGCTGATGTGCAAATGGACCGCCTGAGGCACCAAAACTCCAGCTAACTGATGACACATGTCTTCATGTCTCATGAAGACTATCTTTCTTACTGTAGCATGCAAACTTCATTCATTTCATCCCAGTCTTAGCAAGACCTAAATTTACAAGATGACTCACTGTCTGTGTACAGAAGCTTTGTATTTAAGACTGGAGAAAGAGGTTTGATCACTTGTTAGAGAATGAAGGCAACAATCTAATGCCTGTTCAACTGAATGTCATCTTATATTGAATTGTAAGCATGTAAAAATGTGTTTTTTATGAGATGATGCAAGATGTACATGTGGGAATTAAACAAGAAGTTGCGAAATGTTGAAAATGAGCCAGCACATTCCCAAGAACAGATTATTAGCTGATGTAATATCCTACTACAGTTATAATTTGATCACTGAAATGCAAGGTGTTTACCACTACAGTAAAAAAACATCGCCTATCAAGTACTAAGAGTGTCAGTAATAGAGAAACTACTTAAATAGTGCTACAATTCAAAGTTCCAGTGCATTTGTTTTTTCCGCACTAGTCTGGTAAATTACTGCTGTGATCTGGATTTTACCGCTGGCGTCTTTCAGCTGTTTACACCCAGGCTAAAGGAAGAAAAGAACATGTGCGCTGGTTTGAGGACAACTCCTTCCCAGTGTTGGTTTCTTGGGCTGAATCTGATTTTCCTAGAATCATTAGGCCTTCTTAGATCAGCTTGGGTTCATCCCTGTGTGACCGAATGATCCAAGAGGTCAGTGCAGGAATACTAATTTGCCTAAGCTCATTAGCAAAGACTGTCAACATACAAATACTCAGACACTGGTTCTTCAAATCACAGACCTTGTCCTTATGTGCACACACTGACCACTGAAAACCTTCTAAGCACATGACTGCAAATGAGATAAGATGAATAGGATCCTGATTTACACTTTCACTTCCTAGATTACGCTAGCACCCTTAGGTGCTTCTCCCTTAACCCTCACACCAGTCACCTTTACCTTTCAGGAACCTTCATTCACTCAGCAAATCAGTTCTATCTGTTTGTTGGGTAAGCACGCCGGTTGTTGTTAGCGTGTAAACATGTGTACACACAATAATATAGCATCAATTCAACATAACAAATAAATTATATAAAATGAGAGAGAAAAACAAAGATAACAATGTCTTAAATTGTTGCACATTAAAGCTTTCAGATCACTACCAAAACAATTCCTAGTAAAAGCAATGTGTCAAAAGTCTTTTTTTGCTTAAAAACCCATGGGAATTACTTTTTCATTGCATAAATACCTCTTTTTGTGGAAACCTCCTAGTCGGCCACCACAATACCACAGCTACTGCTGCTTTTGACATTCTCAACCACCAGATTGACAAGTATGGCTTAATGAAACACTGGCGGCCTGAGCCTTGATTCTGTTTTTTTCTTTTTCAGAAATAAACTGCTAGAACCCTAGCAGACACAGCCAGAATCTTGGCATGGGAGCACGGCTCATACAAGGACATCCTAGAATAGAAAAAACAGCCCTGACTGAGCCTCAGGCAAAGCACCAAGCGTGGCTGGGATCCAACTGAAACCACTATTAACACTACACTGGAGAGTGACTGGAGAGTTACTGAACACACATGGTAGGATATACACACATACACACACACACACATATATATAAGTATATATACAGTCTATACATTATGCAAGTATTTGCAATGTACATTATAATATATGCATTATATTGAAGATGTGTGACACGAAGAAGAAACACCTACGATTCTGGCCTATTTTTACTTGTTCTAGATTAAAAATGATAATAATTTAAGCAGATTTGTTGCACTGACCACCTGTTGTGTAGATAAAGAGTCAATCCTAAGAAGATGCGTATACGTTCCTTAGTGTTCCTCACCGCAGTTTAACAGAGATCTCCGAAATTAGTTTCGATGCCTCTTTTGACTTTTCAGCAAGAAACGCCACCAAAACTAAGCAGATAAAGCTAGAACGAAATCTGCGCCATGTCAGCTGGGGTTTGATGTGATACTGCTGTGAAAATGAAAGACTATTCTCAAATGTCAAAGCACAGAGTTATTAATCAGAAGAGATTTCCAGTAAGGCTAATAATGTGATTTTGATTTGGACAGGAATTTCACTTGTGTTTTGTTCATTTCCAAATCTTTCCCCAAGCCAGCCTTTGGTGTTTTTTTGAAGATTGCTTGTCATTATGGCTTGATAACAGGGGATTTATTGGGCTTAGTCTTCCCAGAATTGAGCATTTATTTGACCCACTTGGACAATAAAAACTATTAATAACAGCCAAAACTCCAACACAGAATTTAGATGTCATTCCTTCTATTTTAGACAGTCAACAGGTTTCAATGAAGGCAAATCCCTTTTGCCATAAAGGTTCACATTTTTGGTGCAGTATAATTAAGTCAGTCCCCTCCAGCAGTAATGGAATCAACAAAGCCAATTCATTTGCTTGCTGTACAACAAAGATGTTTGTTAAGATCAAAAGATGAAGGTTAGAATTTCAGCTTTTATTATATCTATATATATTAGATAATAATAATAATAATAATAATAATTTTAAGTAAGCAAACATATTGAAACATGAGACTGACAGGTGACAACTCTTGTTTTTTAGTCTGAAACCTTACCGGTCTATTGTTAAAAACAATCAATCAACACAAAAACCATAAAGTTGTCTATGGAGGAAGAACAAACCATTTAAAATAAAATGAAAAAAAAAAGTATTTCCCAAAATGTCTAACTATTATATGTTTTTTTTATTAGATATCAAAACAAACAATTTGACAAAGTTAAAAAGTTAAAAAACAGAATTACCTTGTTTTTTGTAAGTTATTTGCATGTAAAGAAAGCTAACGTATAGGTTATTGAAAGATTTCTCTGGAACCGTGTTAAAATAATACTTAATATATGAAGTATTAAGCCTCAACTATTTAAACACAGGATATTGAAAACAGGAAGCTTTAACTCTGTACAGTCCGTAAAATGAATGGTGAGCCTGCGTGTAGTCATCCCTACATTACAAGTATTTTTACTTTCACTGTTTCTTTGATAAGTTAAGAACAGAACACCCTTTGTACAGCATTTATACAATCATCATAATTTATAAAGTGCAATGCCTTAGAAATTTTAACATGTTTACTTTATAAATGTTATTAAGATGCCTTTCTACTCTGACTCATACATCAAAATTCAAAATTATCATTGATTATGTAATTAGACACCTTTGCCAAAGCTACACATTCAATTTTATTTGTGTTGTTTTATTCTATATGTTCAGATTCAAGTTGTCAAGCTGTCTCTCAAAATGTCTGTGTGAGTGATTGCTTACGTGTATTTAGCCTATCAAGTATCAGATTAAACTTTAGTACTGTGACCCGACACTTTACAGTAACTATAAGGGGTCATGTTTGTATGTTGCTAATCTGTCAATTAGCACCATACAGTTCAAAGTGCTCCAGAAACCTTTGCACTTAAAGCTGATAGGAATTTCTTGAAGGAGTGTCACTGAGAAAAGTTGTATATAATTTAGAAACCTCTTTCCTGTTCTCTTATGAGCTGTTTTCACCTCACATGAGCTAAACTCTGGTTTACGTGGCTGAGGGATCATAGTCTCGCACAGATTTGCAGCTGAGCTGTTAAACAGTCTCAAGTATGAAGGAATTTTCTCATTTTGCACGTTCTCTTCAATAGGAGCAATTTGAAAATGTGTCTGTGTTCTATTTTTTTCCTGTCATGGATTATTTAAAGTTTTTAAACTTTTGTGTCTTTATTTGATAGTCGACAATTTTAGAAAGACAGGAAACCAGGGTAGAGAGTGATGGGTTTAATATGCAACAAAGCTCTGCCAGCTGGGACTCGAACCATGGACGTTACAGTTACAAAGTATGTGTCTTAACCACTTGATAGATTCCCTTACCTGTGACATATCAAGGAATATTTTAAAAAAATAAACTGCACAAACAGCTCTACACACTTGTGTCTTGCATGAGTACACACACACATACTCCTTTATGCATGACATTTTCATTAAAAAGCTTAGAGAAATATTGAGCCTACAATTAAAATAGGTGATATTATTGACACCATGTAAATCTTTGGAATATTTATTTAAGCTTGATGGAGACAGTATTAAGATTTGGGTAAATCTGTATTCTGTCTAAGACCAAACACGGCTAGACCACTTTGGGACTTTCCCCCAAATAATACAGTCTTAAATACTCGTAAATGCCAAGCTACCAAAACAAGGGAGTTTCCACCAACGCAGACTAGTCTGCAAAGAGATTATGACATTTTTTTTTACAATTATCAGAATTTAGGATGAGTCACTTTGTTTTAACAAATTCAAGAAAAGATCTGGCACCGAATATACAGTATACCCCCCAGCAAAATCCAACATTAGGTAATATGAAACACTACAGTGCCCAATTGTTTCACAAAATTATTTAGCCCTTTTTAAAAGGGATGGAATATAATTGCTTTATGTTTTTGAGGATTTACATCTTCACTGGGAACAAATGTGGTAGGGGCTGAGTGTCTCAGACAGGCTGGGGGGATTTGGGAAGTACAGAGAAACTCTCTAATGCACTGTTGATTTTGGTTTCTTTAAGGGATTTGATGATAATATTAAAAATATAGAATGTCTCCATGCTTTAAGTCATGTGTAGAACAGTTAGTAATCCTGTTTCCAAAAACAACAACAACAAAAAAAGTTCCCCCACTTAGCAAGAGATGCACAAAGGAATGAGGGAAGCAGTACAGAATTAGCATGTCTCCTTGAGTAAAGGGCTAGTCACAGCATCATTTTAAACAGCAAAATGTATTACTAAATTACATTTCAGTAAAAAGGATGTGGCCAATGTGCTAATAGGAGTAAATCAGATTTCCTATGTTGAGTTCTATTTCGAGGTTTTATTATATTAGGAATGAGGCTATATTGATTCACCAAATAGACCTGCCAAAAGTACTTAGGTCTCCAATGCTATAGCACAAAATAGTTCACAAATATACACTGATTCATTTAGCTGACCCAATGTGGCCTGATCACCATGTCCCATGGTCACCGGTGATCTGTCGGTCCTACCAGATCTTCTCACAGTGCCTCTCTGGTTGATATATTAACAAATTATTACACAACTGTGGCAAATGGTGACGCACTGCAACAAGTGCAGGCGTATGGGATTGTATGTCATAGAGGATATGACATAGGGGTTCATACGTCTGAACTGAGGAATGCAACATGATGTCAGCATTTAAAAACAGAGAACTGGATAAGATTGACAGTGCTACCTGGACTACTGGTTTTAACTTTAAAGAATGTCTGCTACGTATGTTTTGCTTAGTCAATATCTATGTTTCAACATAACTTTAAATCAGATCAAAATAAAGGCCTCTTTTCATCTATTTTCAGTTTTTTGGATTAAACTTCCAGCAAAAAAACCATATAAATATACTGTATGTAGTATATGTACTGAAATGCTAAATTGGTTTGTGGACCACTCAAAATGTCTGCGCTGATGTTACGTTTGATGTAAACTTATGATTTATGTAACAGCCTATTACAGTTACCTTTCTTTTCCATTACACATCTCTTTCCTTTTGTTGTATTAATTTTCTGTTCTCCACAAAATTGTGTTTCACTACATTTTTCTATTTTTAAGGGCATGTTTCTGAATGCTTCCTAGGCTTCTCTTTTTGAAGTTGGAATAGATTTTTACAGTTTAAAAATATATATTTAACTACTTCAAACAGTCCTTTTTGTTTTATTTATTTAGTTGTTCAATTGTGCTTCAAGGAACATCCTGTACCTTACGTTGGCACATACTGTGCTAAATCAAACAGCGAGTTGGGTTAGGTGCTTAATTACGTAAAACAGTGTCATTGCCTTTGTTAGATTTCAGTTCTTTTCATCAGAAAATCTGAACTTTTTCCTGCATTTCCTATGATCATCCTGTGCTTCTGCCCCTCATGGGGCATCCCTGACATGCTGCTGTGTCTTTAGATGTTCGGTGCTTTTATGAAGTGAGAGAAGGAAGGCTGGACGCTGTGAGCAGCTTCGGTTACCACAACACCGAGCCAGAGGGTGTTTATGCTGCTGTTACTATGGAGATGTGCCTCTCCACAGTCTGTTATGTAATAAAGTTTTAAAATTCATCTTTCTGAGGATGAAAGAGCTGTGAGCATCAATCCTCTCAGAGAGAGAGAGAGAGATTCAGATTCAGACAAAAGTGTTTACAATAGTGATCTTGTAACCGAAACAACACTTGCTTAGAAGTTCATTATCACTATGTTTACATCTTTTTACGGATTTTAATTGACCTGCATTTATGAATAAGTGATTTTTTTCACTGTTCATTTGTTTCAGTATTAGTGAAAATGTGCTACATTTAATATCAGTGAAAGATAACGCACATATGTTCAGATCTGGTGGATCTGATAAGTATAAAGTACAATAAGCACAGGTAATAATAAGGCTACCTTTGCTGTCTCACATAAGGAACAACGACATAACACAATAGTTTCTCTTCTATAATAGTTGTACTGTAGGAATAGTTGTTTAGTGAATATTGATGGCTGACCTTTTCTTCACCATAATCCTCAACAGCTGATCAAAATCTTTAGTCCTGCACAAGACTAGAAGTAGTTATCTAGTTTATTAGACCACCAAGCCAAATTAAATCACCCTCTCTAATTACATTATCATGTCATCATCTCACTTTGCCACTGCAAGCCTTTAACTAGATTTGTTGTTAAACAACCAAGTAACCTGAAATTCTTTCTACAGTATTAAATTTAGTCCACAAACATTTGCTCAATTTCACTGTTTTAATTAATTAAAACAGAGTGTAGTTGTAGTTGAACAAGGCTGTCTTCACATTCAGTGTTTCTCACAAACATGCATTCTATGTATCCTTCCTTGTAAAACATTTGAAAAGCCTGCATAACCATTAATAACATTTCACATAAGCCTCCTACTTCACTTGACTCACTGTGTCTGGTGGACGTGTAATAAGCAACTATAGTAGGTGATAATTTATCAATAGTTGTTTTGAGACATGCAGTGCAGCCCTGAACTTATGTAGACATTACCCGGAGGAGCTTTATGTTAGAACACAAATGTCTGAAGCAGTTGAACCTGAGATTTAACAGATCTTTCCCTTCCAGCTCCTTAGTACTAAGTCAGTTTAATGTCCAATTGAGCCCATGCGTGAATAGAACAGGTCATTGTCTGGAGAATTCAAAGCAAGTGAATAGGTGTGTTGATGATCTTTCTGTCATACGACTGGTGCAAAACCAGAATAAAAAAAATCTGGGGGTGGTAAAGAATGATTTACACGAAGACGTCAATGAAAAAACACAATTCAGAAACTTATGTCGGTAAGGGCCCGAATCATCAGACAAGTTCAAGAAGAGCAGGAGACTCATTCGTTCATGCAAAACACTGAAAATTCCATACATCAGACACAGACTTTCTTCTTCATGTGTTAAAGGGCAACTCCAGGCAATGTCCTGCTTCTCTGGACATTGTGCATATGATGTTTATAAAAAACAATTTTGGTTTTCAAAATTTTCAGATGTTTGGAATTTTGGAGAGCCATCCGAACACACTTAATGTCAGAGTCAAACCTGATAAACACTTGAATTACACTTGCAGTTAAATGCTTCTGCTAGCCAGTGACATTGTCTATGCATTAATCCAAGAGGACATTTGTGCCAGATGTAATGAAATTCCTTCCAGGTGTTTCTGAGACATAGCATTGAGGGGAATAAGACATATATCAAGTCACAGTGAACTTGACCTTTGACCTTTGACTACCAAAATTGGATACATTCATTCAATACCAAAGAAATTATATTCACAAGAATTGTATGACCATTTGGACAGACTGAAAACATAATGCGGGCGGTTGGAAAATATGACATTTTCTGTCCCAGAGGACATGTATAAAGCATTTACATACATACATACATGCTCATCTGTGTTGTGCAGATTAAATTATTTATTTGTGTTTTCTTCTGCAACAATAACAGATAAAAGAATGATGAAATGAAAAAAATGATTTCTAGTTCCTGATTCTCTATCTTAATTTCTTTTACACCTTCACTCGGGGTTTAAGTCTAGCTGCACAGCAGTGGGAAATGTGTGGAACGGATGTGGTGTAAGGAGCCAGCCTTTCTTGTCTAACAGCAGGCTCTTGCTCTGGTACTCAGTTGAAGCGGCAAGAGAGACAAGGCATGAAGGCAAAAACTGCACAGAAGGACCACGGTCACACAAGGCCATGGTGTCTCCAAGGAACAGGGACAAGCATGAGGCAAAGCTCGGGTGCATGAACGGGATGGGTGACATGGAAAAACAACTGATGGGGATATGGGTAGAATAAGGTTAAAGGAGGGAAGTAAGTGAGACAGCATGAGTCACAGAATAGCCTGTCATGGGACAATGATAGAAAGTTGTGACTTACTATTCTAGATCATGCAGTATGAGAAGGAAACTTCCAATCATGCTTCCAGCAACAGCTATTTCATCAATCTAGTGTATTGAGCTCGTGTGTGTGTGGGGGGGCTGCACACAAACATAGCAGGATGTGACGGAACAGGAATAATACTTATTTACGTGCGTTGACAAAACTATCCCCAGGGGTCACTTGTCTGAACACATGCTAATTTATTTGGCCTATTACATGGTATTATGTAACACTTGTTGAAGATTAGCTGAGAGAAACAAGAGAAGATGACTGCAGATGGCATTGACTGAATGATATGAGGTGATGAATGGGATAGACGTAAATGAACCACATGTCCGGTGCAGTCCTTGAGCAGGTCACTGTCAACAACAACACCAGAACGGTACTGATAAGTACAGAGAGATTACAGGCTCAAAGAAAAGGAGATACTCTGCTAGTTCCAAGACAGTACCAAGGTTTGTTTAATGTGTGATTATAGGGAGATTTTGTATTATAAGATTGCAATTTTTTACATACTGTTTACAGACTTGAACAATTAACTAAATCTGTCTCATGGTCTGAAGAAAGTAGGTCGAAAACAATTCAACTGTGATTTTTCTTGGTTTTCAGTGTTAAACCTCATAGACGTATAATGGTTGATGAACTACTTGGAATACCTAAAAAGTAATAGCTTCCATTTTATTTAATTTGTGGATGTGTGACCTAGTTTACTGATTGTGATATAGATGTTTGTTTGTTGGTAATATGATATTATCCAGGTTCCTTTGCTATCTTTTTATATAGGACCACAATGGGTTTTAATTTTGGCATCCGACTCTAAATTGTTGTAGGTGTGACCGAGAGTGTGAATGTTTGTTTGTCTCTATATGTTGCCCCTGCAATAGACTGGCGACTTGTCCAGGGTGTACCCCGTCTCTTGCCCAATGACTGCTGGGCGAGGCTCCAGCACTCCAGTGACCCTTACGAGGACAAGCGGTTAGGAAAATGGATGGATGGATTTTGGCATCCACTGTTTTTGTTTGTGAAACTTCTAAAATAAATATGCATTAATAATATGTACAGGTTTCTCAGTGTAGAGGAAAATAAATCAAATGATAATATGGTAGGTCACATGTAGGTAGGGACACAAGTGGGTCATCTATACAAGGAAATAAATAACATTGACTAGCATGGAGAGCTTTACAGATATTACAAGAGCAAAGCCAATGATAATATCTGTATTGGTTCTGTTGCTTTATAATAGTTTGTAGCTAAAAACAGACAATTGCAAACTAGGCCATTATAAATAGATATTGGGACTGTGGTTGTTACTGATTTAAAATCTCAGAACATGATGCAAGCTGTTCCATGTAGTTAAAATTTATAAGTCACTTTACATTGAACCAACAGCTTTTCAAGATCATCAGGCTGAATTCTTATCATGTTAAATCTTTCCTCAAGTAACTTAAACTGATTGGATCAAAGCAAGCAAGGTAAGCATACCATCAAGTTTATAAACCAGTCGGCAACAAAGCCTGATCAAGACAGCAGACAATCCTGCCACCCTGCTGCTCTTACTATAAATACGTAATACTGGATTAGTTGGCCACCTTAAGAGAGGGAAAACACATGAAAAGGTCACTTTTGTAACCATGGTTCTCTGAAAGATTATCCTCACTGGTCACTATGATGATAGAACAAATTGCTGAATGGTTTAGAAGAAGTGAGAGATTGTCTGTTTACTTACAAAACAAAGGTTATATAACTATCGATTCTATATTGTATAAGGCAATTGAAAAAATGTGAGACTCTATTTACATAAAGCTACCCAAAACTCTATGCAAGATGACTTTGTGGGGAGGCACAAAGTCACCAGCTTTAATCCAAGCTGCTCTTGCTTGTTCAATCTTGCAGAGATCTTCTATAAAGCTGATACCCAAGTATGTCGCGACGTCTTATCAGGGAGAATTGAATGACAATCTGCCGGGTTTTGTTTCTTTCTTGAGTCTAGGATGTAGTTGATGTTGGGAGACCATGAAAGAGAGATTTTCATCAGTCAGAAGCTTCACTTCACAAGTTTCACCATTTCACTTGAATCTTCACTCTCTATTTCCTTTATGCCTTTCAATTCTGAGTTTTCGGCTGCGTTTGTATCGTTCAAATTCAAACACCGCACTTTAAGCTCTGCATCCTCTTTAATCCAGACACCTGGTGTTATTTGGAGAGGAAAATATACACCATTGGCTCCTCTGTCAAGAACTTCACCATCCTTCAAATGCAGTCTGCTCCACTGACTCAGCGAGATACTGACATCAGGTCCTACTGCCTTGAGAGGATGACCTTTTGGCCAACAGTCATTAGCTCTGTATTGCAAGACAGATCCTATCACAGCATTTGAATTCTGACTTGCCTCAATTTCCTCTTGTGAGATTGACTTCCCAGTAGACAGTAGACGTTGATGGCACTCTGGCTGTCTACCAGAAGTCTTGTCTTGTAAAGGACCCTCTCGAACACTGCATACTCCAAAACAGCCCTGATTACGTCCTAATTTTCTGCTGTACACAGGGCCACGTCAAGAGGAAAGCTGGGCATTCCTCTTACCTGGTCTGTACCTGATTATAAAGTTAAAATCTAACAATTCATGCACATGATATTTATATATTATATATATATTTTTCTGACAAAGCATCAGTGTCTGTGAACCATATACAATCACCTCCTTCTTACCTACTTGCTTCTGATACAACACAGCCCACAGGTCCTCTCGTGAGGTCACTGTGGAGTATAATTGGATCTGCAAAATCAAGATAGTCTAAAATAGTTGTCCAGCTGATGGGTGTTGACTTTTATGTGTTCAGTCCCTGTATTTACAATAACCTTTTGTGAGGAAGTACAGGCTAGAGGCAGGGTCGGCAGCTGGTACAGTGGCCAGGCTACTTTCAACAAGTCTGTAATGAAAGCCCTGTCGTAGGAGAGAAACCCCCGGCCTCAACACCTAATGGCAGACTGCGGTTGGTCTTTGACAGCTTGAGCAGGACCTAATTCAGCTCTATATTGGAATTTTTGTGTAGTTTTTCAAACTGTTGTGTTTGCAGGCAGTGTAGATTTTTAAAGTGGGAATCCAACCAACATCCTCGTCATCATAGGCAAAATAATAAAGACAGTCCTTTTGCAATGCTTGTTTTTTTTCTCTATTCTGTTGCATTAAAGTGCTCCTAGGGCCTAATTAACTAGTTTGCAGCCGCTCCCCACGGCTATCCTGATCAACAAGCTGATCTACTATGGGTGCTCACTAAGGACTGCAACAAAAAAGCAAAATTGTGCATGCTGTGGATTTTGCACCTTTGCCTTCATAGATATGCAAAGTGGGATACTGTTGCTCTGGAGAGCGCAAAATACAGGAAGGAGATAATGCAAATACATACACAATGTGATTTATCAAGCCTGAAAATGATTTGCAGTGCCCAGATTGCATCTGAATTGAATATGCTTGAAAAGCAGGTGCAATCTGCTTGTCCTATCTTATCTGCCTGCTCTGGTTTCTGTGCACCAAGGACACACTGAACATGATTTTTATGCAGTTACTGGTTTCCTGAGACTTATAGGAACTATCTTTCCATATGGTGCACATAACACAGACTTTATTCTGTTGCTTTAGCTCATCAAAGTAAATATTGGTCTAGTCCATTTCCACTTCTAATTACTCTGGATCGAATTTCCTCCCGTGTTTACGCTGGTTTTTCTTTAAACTCTCTATGATAGACACCAGTGAAATGCACAAAACCCATGCAGTTTTTTGTTAATCACCCGTAAGACACCCACCAACATGCAAACATTCCAGATTGCAATTTAGTGATATTTAGGAATTTACTAAATCAGGTACCTACAGTGTGGTTTGCCTAGAACCCTCAAAGGGGGCCCCTGATCTTGAACTTGGTAGAAATATTTAGTATCTGAAACAAAAACAATTTGAAAAAAAAGTTATGAAAACTTTTAAAAACATTTCTAGTTTTAATATTTTTATTTTATAATAAAGCTAATCTACCTGTGTCCCTGTTCAGATTAGCTGCTGTTGATTAAGCTGTAGGCCTGTTAAACTGACCCACAAACAAATCTCTGCCCCAGCTATTTTTAAAATTGCTTCCACTGCACTGCAGTCTCTGAGGCTAAACTACTGCAAAAATGGAACAAAACAACAACCTGGTGCCCAGATTGGGAAGGGAAGCTTTTGCGTGAGTCTGATTATTTGTTAAAAAATTTCAAGATTGCTGATAAACAGAATGGCGGACATCTACTTCAACAACATTAACTATAATTTGTTTGTTTAGAGTTCTGTGTCCTCACCTCTTTAGTTCCTTCAGCTCTCTTTCATCTCATCTCATTAATGTCCTCTCATAGTGATTTTTCTATTTAATGACAAATAAATTACAAAACAAATTAGTTATCGAAACAAGCTTGAATCTTTCAGTAGGTAGTAAGCAATTTTACTTTTCCTTGTATAACCTGTTAGAGGGAGTTAATATGTTTTTCTTCTTTTTCTTCGTGGTTGTACTTGTTCTACACCAGACAAAGATATTATAAAGATACTGTATATAATAAACTGTAATACATAAGTTTGAATATTTCATTATTTGACAGACTTACATTTGCTTAGAAACAATACTGTTGATTAGGCTGTAAGCCTGTTAAAAGGACCCACAAACTAATCTCAGCTCCACCTACGTCACTAGACTTACACCACGCCTGTCAGGGTCACAGGGTTTTATGAAAAACACAGCAAAGCATAATTTAATCAGAGCATGTAAATTCATATAAATTCAACATTAATTCAACTGTATGATGCAATGTAATAAATGGCATTTTAAACAGTGACGTAATACATAGTTCATGTGATGCAAGTCTTTATATCAGGGGCATGATAAAGGCAGTGTGCCCTGCAGTAACCTGGATTTCCCTTTTGAAATGCTGCCAATATGTCAGAACACAATGTGTGTCATGATAAGCTACATGACGTGGAAACTGTTTGTGTGTGTGTGTACACACACAAAATAAAACAGATATTGCAATAGTTTTTATTCATCCTCGTGTGCGAAGATTCATGTCATTTGTTTCACTTTCACGATCAGTATGTGTGTCTGTGCTTGTTTGTTCCTGTGTTGTGTTTGCCCGTTCCGAACATCCCTCCCCTTGTTCAACAACTTCAGCAAATACGTTTTGTGTTTGTTTCATGTTATGCAACCCCTGTCAACCGGTAATTCAAAGTAATCTAAAGTGGCTTCCTTAACTATCTGCACAACATGTCAACCGAGTCATTCGTGTCATCTCGTAACTCAGTGTCCCAAAGGTTGCCTGGAAATTTCTTTTTGACAGTGAGCGCAAAACTGTCAAGTTTCGCAACTGACATTTGAGTCATAGGTGTAATGTTACAGGAACAGAGGATCAATGTTTTAGGGTGAACCATTTCCAAACATGATTTCTCAGTGCCTCATTGTTTTTAATTCTCAGCTGAACTCGCAGAGCACCTGAGATCGCAAGTGTTTACCATGCTCTCTTCTGCCTTTGCATTCCATTCGATTTGTCTTGGCAGTTAGCAAGATATGTTGTTTCACCATGTAAAAAAAGTAGGAAAAGTTACTAACATAAATATTTACGTCACCCAACAAAATAGCATAGGTAATAAAAAGATGGTAAAATGACATATGAGTGCAATCTGAGCATGCTCATCATTTGGTCCTAAGCTTCACCTCTTTTAACCTCTTCTTACTATCTCAGCATGTCTCTAGGAAATACTCTTATCTGCGTGTAGCACTTACAGTGCAGAGCAGGCACAGTGCATTTTGAGATTGCAACTTGTTCTAGACCATAAAGAGGGAAAAGGGTTCACTTAAGGAGTCAGAGGTCAACATGAAGTTGAGATGAAAGCACAGGGTGTAACAAATGACATCTGCTCTCTTAGATGAAGATTAGTTAGACCCAATAAGATGTCACCTTTGACAGGCATGTATCGAGTTGTACACAATCTTGTTTTTGTGTTATCCCTTTCTGTGCATAAACACACAAAAATATACATTTCCAATAAATCGAGTCACAAAGGCAGCTCTCTTCGCAGTCTCTCTGTCCGCTTAAGGTGTTGCCTCTCAAGAAAAGACTGAAACATATTGTACTTGAGCGTGACCAGCTGGCTCAGTGTACACAAGTACACATCTGGTAGGTTTAGACACAGTTTTTGAGGAAGACTTAGACTTTGCACAATTCATGCGATGCTGAATGCTGTGCGTGATATCTAGACTGAGACAGGCTGGTAATCTTGGGAACAGGTGGCATCCTGGATTGTTATGTACTGTACCTCTGTGTGTGGCTAAAAATAATGTGTCAAATACGTATATATTGTAAGCAGTGGTCCTTGTTGATTGAAGAGGTCAAGAGGAGAATGAGTTTGAGTGGAACAAGTACGAGGCTTATAATCATGTGCTGTAAATAATTTAAACAACACACAGTATATTTATAGATTACACATAGTGCATTTGGAGCACTGTATCCTTATTATCAGAGATTATCACATCGGTGTCAGAAATACATCCTGCCAGTAAAGCTTTAACTCTTCTTAGTCCTTGTTCATTCTTGGAATTGTGCCATGAGAAATTCACATTCCCCTAAAGGAAAAAAAAGTGATCATTTTACATTATGCAATAACCATTTGAGTTACACTGAAATGCTGCAAATACAAGTTTGTTTCAACTGCAAAACTGTCAGATATCAAATTCTCCTCCTCTCCTGTGTACAAGATGGTGTGTCGAAAATAAGGCTGCAGATGAGTCATGCATGCATCAGACACACATTACAACACCCTCTGCCCCTGTTTTGTTGTGATGTTTATGGGAGCAGACTGTTCTGGTTTTCAGGACGTGAGACGTGTGCTTATTCACTATCAGCACTTGACCTCAGTTCACTCCATCTGAGTAAATGTGTTACCTTGATTGAACTTTATGAATCCCTTGAGCTCTGGCCCACACTGAACCACCCATCCTCCTCCACCCGACTACAACTGCTAACGCCCACTGTGCAATAAATCTCCATATCCAACGAGATAGAATTCAAACGGTAATTCTTTTGTAGTCTGTAAGAATATAAAGCAAAAAAAAGGTGGGAATGTTAAATGACTGACATCATCCTATTGTGAAGTGAAATTTGAATTCATTGTGGTTTATCTACTGTAACAAACTAATTAATAGCACAGTTTAGGTGCTTGTGTTATGCTCATTATGCAATGGTCCTTGGGGGGAGGATGTTCTACCAGGTGGTCTGCAAATGCACCGGAAAATTACTCAGCCGCAACAACCGTGAATCCACAAAGACCCTGTGATCATTTACGGAGTGAAATGCCTTTGCTTGCCCTGTCCTCCTTTCTTGTCCTCTGTCCTCATCTCACCTCTTTTCGCCTCCTCCTTCTGGTTTGTGTCCGGTCACATTGTCTCTCACGTTCTTTTCCTGTCTTGTCCTCTTTTACCCTTTCCCTTCTTATCCTGTCCTCACCTAAACCTACTCTCCTTGCTTCTGGCTTCAGATCTACAGATGGTTAAACCACTTACTCTGCTTCATGGGGAATCCATTATATAAAAACACATTAAATTTGGTTCAAGAACAATAGATTCCACTTAAAGCTGTATTGTCACACTGTATTAGGCTATATGTACTATTTATCTGTGCTGCAATAAAATGTTAATGGAGATAACATTTAAGATTCAACTGAATGTACTCCTGCCAGAATAATTTGCATGCAAACAATCTGATTAAAATATGTAATGGCTTGTTACAGATAAAAAACATGTTTGCTCCTGTAGCAATATCCCATCGTTTGTTGCCCCTCATTCTTTGCTGGTCTTTCCCACTGTCCTGGATCTCACACGCACAAGTTTTTGGACCCAAAAGAGACTCTGTGAGCATGACATGACCCCAGTGTTATTTCCTTTGTTGATGGTGATGTCCTTTATTGATGTGGCTTTCAAGCAGTGCCACCACAGCGGGTAATCAATTCACCTGAACTGAACCAGAAAAGTACACAAATAATTGCAGTGGGAAAACAGTTGGATAGCTGACGTAACTGTTTTGGGGCGTCACTATAGTATGTCATTAAGAATTAAGCGCTGCATAGTGAATCAAAATTTAAAACTGTGTCATTCTTTGTAGACTCCACCGCTCAACTGTTAGGCAATACTTTAGGACATTGTAAGATCCTAATGTCCTAAAGTATTGCCTAACAGTTGAGCAGTAGATTTTTTTTCCTTCTTTTAAAGTGTTCAGAAATCTCAAGACCCAGATTTCCCTTCAAATAAGACTCACACGTGATTGTTATCACATTGATTAAAACACCTGACTGATGTTTCACTCAATGACATTATGGATTAACCACCTGTCACTTAGTGGTGATATAAAACATAAGATACATAATAATTTGTTACCTATATATTCGCATAAAGTCTCACAATTTCAATGGAAACCCACATATTATGTTTATGGTTTTATGGTGATGTAGAGCATAATTAATGGCATGTTTGACAGAGAGTCACGCTTAAACTCGCACAGTGGAATTTGCACACTTTTTTTTCTTCACAACGGAGCTACCTTTTGAAATGAACAAAGTTATAAGCTGTCCTTTTTTTAAACTGTATATATCCACTCAAAAATCTTGTTTTACAAACCATTTAGCAGCTTATGAGGCTCCCTTTAGTTAGTTATGTAAATTTGTTTGGATTTGCTGTATTTAATTGAGATCTATGGTTACATTTACTGACAAAACATCAACAACTGAAGGTTTAGGTTGCAGCTGTATTTTGTATTTGCATTGTGATTTTCTGTTATATTTAAGGGTTTTTGTCTGCAGTCAAGACTCACATAATCTGTAGATGCTCAAGTAGGATAAAAAGAAAACAGATTTTGGTATCATTATTTGTATCAAAATTACGCATCCGAGAAAACCATCCAGACCACTTTCAATTTTCAGTTAATTGCTGATGTGTTTTACAGTGGCTGTGTAGTTGGCAAAAACCCAGCCTTGCTGTTGCTGTCCTTCATGACCTTACTCCTTTTCTCTCTTTCCCACACAGACCAAATGCTAGAAAAACAGACTGATAGTATTTTTATAATAAAATATGAGTGTCACAACAATTGAAAACAGTATAAATATCAAACCATTTATGGATGGTCAATAAAGCAGGAGTGACCTGATCATGGTAGTGGCATGTGCTCTGTGTTTCCCACATGACATTACTAAAATGCAATACATTTTGTTGGGTATGGCAGTAATACAATTTCTAGGTGAAGGCAGATGCTTTTCAAATGCTGTCCCACTATCCTGACTTTCAGGTTGTTTTTTTCCTTCTCACAATTTTAGTGTCACTGGACTGTTTGTGGCCCTCCACATAATCACTAGTTGTGATAAAATGTAGTTTTCACACTTTCTGTTTGCAAAACATGTTTTTTTAATCTTTTTTAGATTTATGGTTTTTAGAACATAAATGTGTTCCATGCTGTTGCATTTACACACATGTTTTATATTTACCCAAATGTTTATTTACAGTTCATAACAAATAATTCTGTCATCACTCAGTGAAATTGTCATCATCATTGTTTTTGAAATTAGTCTAGTTGCATTTTTTGAGCTTCAATCGTGTTTTTTAGTCCAGCCACAGACGTACACACATTTAAATGGTAAGTCAAAATAACAATCTCTGAAAAGTAGGTTCTAAAAGACATTCAAACCTAATAATCTCTGTCTAAATGAGCTGCACCATACATTACACCGGTCTCCTTTAAGTGCTTTAAGTCATAGCAGCTGCATTAACTTTTCAGTGCTATCTGACAGTATGGGTGCAGATTTTAATTAGTCACATCTGATATGTCGGCCTTAGGTTTGACACAAAATAATGGTGATTTATTTGTTTTAATATATTATAATGTAATATTACACTTACACACAATCAGCTCAATAAGCAATGTCTTTATGTGATAAAATCTTGGTAATCCTAAAAGACCCTTCAAAAATAGATTTTTACTCAGCCATTACATAAGCTGTACACATATAGTGAGAAATGAGAAAATCAATCATTCCAAGGCTCAGATATCTAAAGGTAGAACCTTAATCTTAACGCATAGCTTCCCCTTTTCTTTGGTAGCCCATTCATCCAGTTGCCCACAAAAATTTGAGGCACTCCACAGATGTTGGAGCATGTCATGCTTTTTTCATGACTTTATACAGCACCTCAAAAGCCTTTTTGTCTGACTTCTCCCTCTGATGTATGGGTGAAAGCACTTTTCTCTTCTTCACACGTCTTCACACTTCATGCAAATTTTTTTTAGGTAACATTTGATTATGATTGGTTATGAGAGGTTTTATTTCTTAAGCTCCACTTCTGTCCGGGTTTCAACTTTAGTATAAGATACTATTTTATGATATGAACACAGAGATAAAAGATGGTGACAACCTCAACCTTAAATTCACAGACTAAATTCAGTTTGAGCATGAATGTTAGAGAATATTGAAAAATGTTTTGGAAACAATTTCTTTTTATCCAGATGTTGTTCCTGGTGAACCATTACTCAGTTTGTCACACCCCGGACATTGCCTCTTCCAGATTTTGCCATCAGGCAAAAGATACAGAGCAATAGTTTTTAGCCAAGAGCAATCATGGCTCTGAACTCACAGTAACCACTTCACATCATATTCATCCAATGTGCAATACAGACCTCAGGTTAATTGTACAGATATCCAGTGCAATATGTATGTATAACGTGTAATTTGTATATATCTGCCGATTTTTATTTTTCCCTTTTGTTATTTATTTCTTCTGTCTCATGCCTCACAATGAGTCGACTTCACACTCAATTTTGTTGTTCTTTGTAAAAGTGACAATGACAAGAAAGATTTATCTTTATCTCTGCTCTGAAAACAACAGAAAATGATCTCTCATAAAACTTGCGAGTGATGCTCCTCCTTTGCATCCTGTTATTACTTGTTTTCTAAAGAGCGTATGTGGTAATTTAGCAGAGCTCAGATTCTCCACAGTTTATGTGTTTTGTGTGTTTCTTCCCTAGTGAGGCTTTGGTTGGTGGTCCTAATGAAAAAAATGCAGAAGGCCTGTTTCTGGCAGAGCGCTCTTTACAAAATATGTTCAAATACAGCAGTTAGACAAACAGGCAAATTGAGCAATGCAGCAGAGGTTGAATTAGGTCAGCGAGATGAAGGTTCATCGAGCAAGGCTAATGCAAGTGGGACCAACCCACCAAAATAAATTAATTTAGTCAAAGTCAATCAGCGTTTCTGTTTGTGTTTGGCTGTGCCAAAAGAGAATGACGGTGACAATTAGGAATAATCAGGCCCCTCCAGTTGGACCTAGTTTCGCAGAAAAACTGTAACAGTTGAATGTTTTAAGTGATCATTTTGCAGTATTTACTGCCTGTTTGCTGACATGCGAAACACCAGCATCAGTTTTATGATGCAAGTCTGCTGTGTCTAGACATCGTATGAGTAAATGTCTGGTTGTTCGACTCTTTACCCTTTGGTATGTTAACTGCATGGACCACAGTGAAGGCTAGTCTGGCATATGTGACTTCAACTTTCAAAACAGAGTCATGACAATGAACAAGTCATGGTATAAATTATCAGTTACCGTGTCCACAGTAACAATCCTTACCTAAAAATTTACATGACCAAAGGAATGGATAAATGATTGTGTGTTTTGCCATGGGATCCTGTAGATTCAGGTTTTCCTCTTTGAGCTTTGAAATGTTGCATGCACTGCATGTGGCCTACTGATCTAAATGAGATAATTCAACCTTATTGGGGTACATGTTTAAAATAGCAGCAGTTAGCCTTGTCCTATCTATGTAATAACATAGCCACTGGTGTGTTTGTCAGAAGTTCAGCTACGTCCCGCACTTCCCTGAAGGGTTTGGTGGAACTGCACCTCTAGTCCCACAGCGCTGATCACAGCTTGGGGTCATTAAGGTAAGAGATACCTCTTTTTTCCTTATGCTAATTAATCACCTTGATAAGCCTCCTTCACCTTGCTGCTGCTGTCTCCATTCGATTACTTTATAGTTCTCTTTTTATTCTTCACTTTCTCTTTTTAAATATGTTCTCTTGAGACAGTGTAATTTTATTTTTCTCTAAACCAAACATAAGCTAGGTGTAGGATAAGGAAAGAGCTCATTATGCTTATTATTATAAGTTTAATTACCTGCTTAAATAACCCAAAACTGTATGGCTTCTCTTCATCTGCTGTACTAATCTACTTGAGCTACAACAGCTCTTTTGTTATCACTTTTTCTTTTCAGTGGGCTTCTTTATCTTTTCCTGCAACACCATTTTCTTTGCCTCTTGCTCTGGTTGAGTTCAGCCTGTTTGTGGCTCAGCAAAGATTAGGTGCTCCACATATAATCTTTTTTTCCTTCTTTGATTTGCTGGTCACATTGTCCTTTTCTTTGAGTCGCTCTCTCAGCTGGCCCAGTTCTCCTCAAGCTGTCACAGTGGCTCGATCTTCTTCTAATCATTCTCAGTCCTGTGTTTACATCAGTCACTGAGTTAAAAAATATAATCATTTACTCAAGTAATGTATAACTTTTTGTAAATATCTTTTATGTTATTGCATCACTATAATGCATGTCCTCTATAACAACAAATTAATTATCTGATACTAAAACTTTAAAATGTCTATTGTGCAACCAAAACTACAGTCAACACTGTCACTTATCCTTGCTTGTCTGCTCCAGGGAAAAGCAAAAATGAATGATACAACACTGGGGTTGCTCTCTTACAAAGCAGTTCTTAGAAAACTCAGCAGACATTTGCAAAAGGGGGGGGCCCTGGGGGCTCAAGCCCCTGTCCTTGTCTCAAATTAATCAAAGTGCTGCTCTCAACACTAATTAATCCTCTGGAATTAATCTTCTTATCCACTTCTTTCTTAATGCTGTTGATTATTGTCATAAACAAGCCATTGATATAATTTTCAGCACAACATGTGATACCTGGAAATGTTTGCTGCTATGATATCACATTATATTAGAGCACATGTATATGTATATCAGTAAGGATATAAAGAGAAATTGAATTTTGAAGTTTTCATTTTATATTATAGCATTTATTATTTTATTTATTCCCATGTGTTGCCGAAGATAGCCCTAGCTCTGTACTGATATATTCACCCCTTTTTAAATTTGTGTTCCACCCCCTGCAGAACTCTCAGCATGTCAAAATTGTATATTTCTTGGAGTGGTGGGTATGCAAATTCTCAAGTTTTTACATTGATCCTTTAACAGAGGCAATAAGAAATGGAAGACTGCAATAATATGTGTCAGCAGTTGACAGAGCAGCTGCAAGGACATGAGAGGAGAGGAGCTGAGTGTGTCAAGGGATCATCACTAAGTGCAGCATAACTGATATATGATTCAGAGTTACCTGAGCCAGCTCTGACTAATATTTATCAAAAAGTAAAGTTTTAAGCCTAGTCTTAAAGGTAGAGAGGATGTCTGCCAATCAGACTTGAACTGGGAGCTGGTTCCACAGGAGAGAGAAACGTGATAGCTAAAGGCTCTGCCTCCCAGTCTACATCTGAAAACTCTAGGAACCACAAGTAGACCAGCACTCTGAGAGCGAAGTGCTCTGTTGGAATAATATGGTATGAGGTCTTTAAGATATGATGGAGCTTGGTCATTAAGTGCTTTATATGTAAAGAGAAGAATCTTAGAGAAGTTTACATGGAAAAATATGATCTCTCTTGCTAATTCCAGTCAGAACTCTGGCTGCAGCATTTTGGATTATCTAGAGACTTTTTAAGGAGCTAATGAGACATCCTATGAATAGCAAATTACATTAGTCCACTCTAAAAGTAACAAACACATAGAATAGTTTTTCAGCATCGATTTCAGACAGGAAGTTCCTAATTTTAGCAGTATTCCTCAAGTGGAAATTTGAGAACAAAACTCAGAGGAGAAGCACCAACTAGTAACTTAGAACACAACCAATTTTGAGTTTAAAAAGCAGATCCAACATTTGTTATCTATTATGAGGGTAAGGTAATGACTACTATGGGTAGTTGTGGCTGAGAAGGTAGAGCGAGTCATCCACTAATTGCAGGGTTAGATGTTCATCTTGTCGACATCTTCTTGGGTCATGTTACTCAACCCTAAGTTGCTTACATATGGTTCTTTCGGTGAGCAAATGTGTGAATAAGAGGCACATTGAAAAGTGTTTCGGTCCATTAAGGTAGAATAGTGCAGTATGTGTAGTCAATTTAAAATATTCTGTTGTCTCACTGAAGCTCGTGTGACCACAGCTGCTAATATCACTAAGAAGTGTAAGGTCCCTGGGACTGTAACTAGCATCCCTGTATGTGGCTGCAAAAGGAACATTTAGATTGATCAGAAGCATTGTTCAAAAAGAACCAAGGAAAAAAATGAGAACACATACAAGCTGACCTCCAAGATCAAAGTCCAGTCACACCATACATTACGATCTGAATGAAAGTGGGCTCCATGGAGGACTCCAGTTGGAAAGAGAAACTTAGTCACATGGAGCTGTGTTGCTTCATCAGAAAAAGTGTTCTGTGAACCTGTTCAGAGCACAATGAAATTGTGATTGTCAAGGTTTTCTGGGAAGAAATGTACTGTCCAGCGTCAGAGAGCTCTTTATCAATTGTCATATCTCCTACAATAGGATACCTCATCATACATTTAAATGCATTCAAATGAAGTCCTTCAACCCTAAAAAAACATATAATGGGTTTGTCCCTACGCCTAAACCAATAAAGCAAACCCCCCTTATACAGGTACAGGTCATTCGTGGTTAGGTTCACTGAAGATATTGTGGTTTGACTTTTATATATAATGTACTAACATTATAGGACTTTCATTGACAAGGTTACAAAAATAAACACATGGTTACCATTGTGGAAGCATTACCACAACTGAGAGTTTGCAAAATTATAATTATGGTTTTGGCAAAGTGTAGAAGTTGAGCAAAAAATCACTTGATTGGAGTGCTTACATCAGAAAGGTTTAGTAAAAGTATTAGGTAAAGGATTCCAGTATTTTTGCCTGTGCCATTTTCATTTGTCATATTATTTCAAATAATATGGTAGTGTACACTGATAATCTAAATCTAAATGTCTGTTCTATGTGGAATATAAGTTGTTAAGTGCAAGGATAAAACAACTTAGAGGCATCTCTGTTTAAGATAATGAAAGCCTCCAGAGGAATGTCACCCATTAACCTTGCCAGTTTACATCCTCCATATGTCCAGATTGATGCCTAATGAGCCATTGTCCACTCCATTGTGTATTTTTGGTGGAATCAGACTTTGAGTTTTGAACAAAAACAAACCAGCTAGCTTGTGAGGACCTCACAAGCAGCTAAACTAATGTTGTTATTGCCAACAACGAATAATTGAGCATCGCAACGAAATGGAAGCATGTGCTGAAGATCCGAGATATTCTGTAGCTAACTGGGTCCAGACTTTTGATGTTGAGTGGAGGTCTGCTTCAAACAGCAGTTCTAAGCTGCGCCGAGGGAAACAAAAGCTTGTGGCCTCATACAGTCCTCCAAAAGGATACAAGGCTTCTTTGTCAAGAAGCCCAATGTCCTCCTGAGCTCTGCTGGAACTATGGGGTTCACGTGAGTACACCAAACCGCCCCAATCCCCACATACCTTCAGGGCTCCCACCAGATCTTGTCCTTCTTTCACTCCAAGTTTAACACAGTGCCATGTTTACCAAAGCAGTTTTATTTGTTACCCCAGTTGAACTGTAGAGTATTATTGTATAGTATATAATACAATAGATTTTAGATTAGATTTTAATTTAAGATTAACACATGATGTTTAGAGATACTGTGAGAGCAATGCTGTTAAGAGCTTTTTATGTCTAGTTTCATTTACTCATTATATATATATGTTCATGACTTGTACCATAAAGTACATTCAGCACATGTCAATTTAGTGTCAAATTCACCTTAACTGTATTTGTTAGGACCATAGCAGGAAACTGGTGCACTTGGAAGAATGTCATACAGCCACTGGTAAGATCACAGACGATTTAAAGGGGTCATATTTTTTCATATTTTCAGATGTACATTCAGTGTAGTGAGAATAGGTGTACATATTAGACAAAGGAAAAGTTCTAAAATGTGGACGGAATGTGTATAAAATAAGCCAAACTCTCTGTCTCTGTCTCAAACTGTTTTTGTTGGTGAGGTTGTTTGTCTTGTGCATTATCACATTCTGGATCTGATTCCAGTTCAAACATCTATGCCTGGATTTCACAAGCTGACATTTTGATTGACAAAGGAAAAAAAATTATGTGAAATTGTAAAGCTGTGATTTGTCGGTGTACACTCATTTAGAAAGCGTGGTGCTCAGTCACTGTGTGTTTCCGCTGTAGCTTGACCCAGTGGCAGAGCGCAGGCACTAAAACAAACCATTTTAGACCTGCAGGGCCAAAAGGGCCAAAAAAGATTCTGCATATAAACCCATTATAAGAAAATTTTAGAGTTTTTGGAGTGGAGTTGTATATTGTTCAAAACACTTTCAGTAGAGCATCAGAATCTAAATATGAATATAATAATATAGCCTATTTAAATGCATGACTGTTTTGTTATGAGATAACATTGCTAACCACTAAGCAACCGTAGTGTATGCTATGCGTAGGCTAGAGACAGGCTAGACATACATGTAGGCTTAGATAATATACAAGATTTGAGAATGCTGATTTATTTGTAAATGAGCAGGGGCATCTTTCAATGTACTAGTCAAAAATTTTCGGATTTGACTTGATTTAAGCAACAGGATGAGGTAAAACTCTTTAAATTCACTCTCTGTTTAATCACAATCAGTGATGCAAACACATCACTTCTAATACAAGTCCAGCTGGTCAATACTTAATTTGACGTAAATTTTATTTCATGCATATGTTTCCCAACTTGTAAATACTATAGCTGAAATGTGTCCGTTATTGTTGTGTGCCCTTCATGTGCGCCTGTTTCAGCTATACAAATAACCCCGATAGGCTAACCTCTTAACTTAAGCAATGTTTAACTGTATTGATTTACTGTATGCACAATCAGAGCAGTTCATATATAGATTTGGCTCTGTATGTAGCACCTGACCAAGTAACGTGGTAAACGTGCCAGATGTTTTCTTGCCTTGTCCTCAGACGACCCTTTTGAAGATAACTCTCAGCCCGCAATCTGTTTGTTAATTCTGAGACTTATTGACATCATATAGTACTTGTTATGTCAGTTTGAACATTTACCTAATTCCAAGCAGTGATTAGCCTCCAAATAGTGGACTGTATGTTTAACCTGTAGGTTTATGTCAAGTTCTCACTGTTTCAAATTTGTACTTATTTGCTGGGGCACCTGTTTGAGGTCCTGTCACAATGTTAATAAAGTGCAAGGTGTACATTTTCTTTGCACTTTGTACAGCCTCACCTTATGAGTCAGATGTTACAATTCAGGAACCAGTGCAGACATGAGGGTTCAACCCAGGAGAAACATAAAGTGGCCTTTGTGCAATAACCTGGTATGCAATTAGGATTTTTTTTTGTATCAATTAAACTCATGTAATGAGTTATTCACCATGAAGATATATTTCATCACAGTAATTTGTAATGATACAACAAAGACAATTTTATAGATCACACCAAACCTGTTAAACTTGAAGCCTACATCTGAGTGGAAGGCAGCTACAAACATTTGCATGTGTTGTACTTAAGCACAGTTTCGAGGTACTTTTCTTTAATATTGCCTGTTTATGTTTTTGTTTATTTTCAAACATTTATAGTAACTTCTTGTCTATTTTGATTTGATACATAATGTGATTTATACAGCAGGTTTATTACCCTGCAGGTGTTACCCTGAACATTCAGTAACTTAACATGAAAATGCTATGTTACATATAACAACAATTTTATTAATATTAATAATGACACACTTTATTAATACCCTTAGGGAAATTGTTGTTGGATAGCTGCCAGACAATACATGTCGGTGCTTCTATGGTACTTCGGTGTCTTGTCCAAGGAGCCAGGAATCAAACCACTAGCTCTGGGGTTTGTAGACAATTGTGGTACCAACTGCGCTAAAATATTTGAATAATTCTTCCACCACTGTTAGCATTAGTATTATAAGTGTCACTACTGAAATGTTGAGAAATATGAGATTCTTATGTATTTGTTCAAATTTTAGATACATCATTTTGTATTTAACATATAATTTAAGATCACTACTTGTTGATAATACATCTGCATTGTACAATATGATAAAGCATAAAGTAAGTTTGTCTCTGGTTGATGATCTTGCAAACAGAGGTAATCTAGATATGACACTAGATAAAACTGTACTATTAGGCAGCATGTCTATGTGAGGTAAAAGCATTTTTAATGCTTAATTTTATATTTATTTTTTATAATAATTATTTTTCAAGTGACCAATTGCAATTGTAGATAAGGATTTTAAAGCTTACCTGCTTTAAGTGGGTATTCAGAATCCTAGTAAAAATATCAGATTATCCATAATTTTGCAAAGAATAGGTTTTAAAGAAATTTTCTTCAAAACAAACAACAAAATATGTCACACTACTGTCTTTGTCCTTGAAAGAACAGGAACACAGAACATAACTTTGTCTTATTCCCTGAAAGTCATTGTCAGATAAAAATGAACAGAGTTTGTTTAAGGTATTTGAACATAAAATGCAAAATATTGATGCTTTTCCTTCGAGAACAAAATGTTTTTCCAACCCTGTTAGCTTATTCTAATAAACAACTGTTCTGGACTCTTGTTTGTGTGGTTTAGGCTTTTTTCAATATTTTGGCTATTTTCAGCTGAATATTTTAGAGACACAATCTGTATCAGCATGTTGCAACTTTTTAGAAGGTCTCATTATAACATTTTAATATTATGTCGTATTTGTTGACAATGCCAAATATTTTTTTTTCCTTAAATGGAATGTCCATATGTTGAGTGGATGCAATACTGTATACTTATAATGTGTACTTCTCTGCAATGAATCTTCATCTTTTTGTTCTATGAATTAGCTGAAATAGAAATCTTTATTCTTATCACCAATTAGGTATAATTTCAAACATATTTGTTATTCTGTAACTTCACCAAACTTAGTACAGACTGTAAAACTACAGTAAGTTCCTGAGTTTTCACTGCAGAGAAAATGTAATAATTTCATCATCTTATAATGTCTGAGCACATTTTAAACTCTGATGTTGCATATAATGCCCTAACTAACAGGGGAAATGTGGCATTTATCTACTGCCAATATCTGGCTCAACACATGGTTTGAATATTTTAGGCTTCCTTTCCCTTGGCTTCTCCTGCCAAAGTGTCGTCAGAGGCAAGAATCTCCTGCATTTTTGTGTGCAAGTGGCCTGGTCTGAACCCTCCAACATAGCAGGCTGTTGGAGTGAGTAGGCGATCGGAGGTGCCAACATCAAGGCTGCGGTAAGTCTTGCTCCTAGCGCTGCGTGACTGCACTCTCCATTCACCTCTCTACTACTATTTTTTCAGTTTTTCTTCTTCTGTTTATCCTTTCTTTTCCCCTCTCTGCTAGTCATTAATGTCCTCAGCTTTCTCTGTTCTCTCTACGCTTGCTCATCTTCTCCCTGTTACCTTGTGCATTCTGCAGACCAATGCTTGGTTCAATTCAGGTCACTTTCTCAAGTTGCTTCTTCAGCTTCCACTTCTCTTCAGTATTAGTGATCAGTTTAGAGGTAATGAATAGTGTGGGTTCTCTCGTTCTCTGTTTGCTGTTGTTCTTGGTCAAGTTTCTTTGGTTCAGAAGCAAATGAATTGTGTAGAGTCGAGGAAAATTACAAAAAATATCCTTCACTTGAGTGGTTTGGGCCTCAGGCCAGATTAAGAAGATTTAATGCTAGACCTCTATTGCCCTGATAAATCCAGATTAACATACTGTAGTGTATTATTTTAGCTTAACTTATAGTTTACATTGTACAACTGTTCAAATTTATTCTGCCAGAACTCTTTTGAGGGACACATACTGTAATTTACTGTAGTCTCCAATATTATGTGCAGCTGAGTTGTGGTTTTTCCTGAAAATCTACTGATATAAAAGCAAAGCAGTTATATAGCTGTTCCTAACAGCCGCAATAAAATGTGGGGCAAATAGCCTGCAGTCACAGGGAGGGGGGTCATAATAAATCAGTTGAGTGCATATTTGCAGGCAGTATTTCCTCGAAAGCATCTATGGAGCTGCACTCATTTATGCATATGAAAAGTACTTTCTCATGTACAAACATCTGGCCAATTGCCGCCCTACAAAGTGGGTTTGGATATGAGATTGTTAGTTTCAGAGAGTTATAAAACTACCAAATGCAGACCTTATCTGTTTTCAGAAATATATAGGAGAAGGGGGCACCAGAAGCTGTTTGATCCTATTTTAATTGTGGAGGCATATAGTACCTAAACTCCCTAATTAGCTTAAGGAGGGATCTGGTTAAAAATTACAGTTGTGAATACACTCTGTCTTGAACATAGGGAACTGTACTGTCAAAGCACAGATATGACTTTTATTAAGATATTTGTCAATCAAAAATTGTAATCTGCCAAGTGAAAGACAACAGAATAACTACACAGCTCATAAACCATATCCCTTGGTAACTGATTAATTCACAGCTGGAAATTTGCTTTGTGCTCTGGAATATTGATTAGTGCAAGTGGAAACAGAAAGTCATTCAGAACCAGCACATAATTGTTACCAATTGTTGTGTTACTATTACTGAAGACATAATTTAAATGTAAACAAATTCCAAAAAGTTTGGAACACGCTAGAAAATAAATGACACTTATTTTAATTGTAATGTACTTTTAATACGTTTAATTTAAGTACAAACATTAACAACCAGGACTGGCTACATGTTCAGATTGTTTTACAAAACAAAAACTATCATCACACTGCTGCTTGTGATACTGAATTTGCTCGAATAGTACTGCTTGGAAAAATATGGGTATTGATTGCTGTGCTACATATTGTATGGTGTTCACATGCTGGGCTGCACACTAGGTCAAACTCTTATTTTTTTCCCCTGGCATATAAAATATATACATAAATCGGAATGGGTTACTGAGGACGTTTGTGTTTGAGGAAATGCTCACATCACTGTTATGAGTATTTACTGCCTGACCACTGCAATTAGTGAAGCTCTGGGAGAGATTAGGAATTTTCTGGTCAACCTGTGGATCCTCTGAGCTGCTTATTTTGGGTGACCTTAACCTCAAATGGTTATCCAATCACCCAGACAGGCTGAAACACTTCTGTTTCGAATTAAATCTGCCTCAGCTGATATCCAAACCTAGAAGACCAATCACATTAAGAATCTTGCGAAATACGTTTTATTAGATCTTATTCTAAGAAACAAATCCCAACTTGCTGCTGGTATTTATGTGGTGGTTAACACTACCTAGCACTTTATGTTTGAAACTATTCCATCTTATCACATGTGCTACGTGATGACTTGACACTTTTATATCTGTCACATGTATCCATGTGATAAGCAGCATAGGATGGTCCCTTGCTTCCACACATACACATATCAATGCATGTATACATATGAAGGTATTTAAAAGGTGAGTAGCACTTTACATTACAGCTCAGTTATAATAGGGTAATAGTGGGGTGATTTGTTTAGAAACGACAATGTAATATTGCGGTAACATCATGTAAAAGTAAGATAATCATGTAATCTATCTATCTATCTATCTAGATAGATAGATAGATAGATAGATAGATAGATAGATAGATAGATAGATAGATAGATAGATAGATAGATAGATAGATATAGGGTGGTGTCACTGGTGACCTAAATCAATGTTGGTCTGTTTATGTCAAGTGTTTTCAATCTAAAATCCAGAAACAATGTTATTTCTGGAATGAGGGTTAATCAGTAACTATAAACAGTTTTCACCTTTTATTTTTCACAGCATTAAATCATGATTGATTTATCTTTTTGACAAAAACTTACAAACAATACTAATTATAATTAAAGTAAAATTTGTACATATAATATTTTTGTAAAATCGAAAACAGATCTCAACAAAGTAATAAAATATAAAACTGAAAATAAGTTATTGCATAAGTATTCATCCCCTTTAAGTAACTTATCATAGGTGCAGCAAATTGATCTAAGAATAACACAATGAGATGGACAAATCACTTGAGTGAAATTTCAGACAGTTGCTGTGTATCAGGGGATTGTAGTATAAATACCAGTATGTGGAGGTTCCATTTACTAAAGAATTAGTATCATGGTCATAGAACACAAAAGAACACTCCACTCCACTTTTTCCACTGCAAAAATGTGACTGAAAAGCATAAGCATAAAAAATTGAAGTCATCGAATATCCCCTGGACTATAGTTAAAGAAATGGAATGAATATGGCACATGTGTACATAAATCTGCCGAGAGCAAACCAACCTCAAAAACTGCAAGGAGGGGCCTAGTGAGGGAGGCCACCAGGACAACTGTGACTTGTCTGTTTCAAGCGTTTGCAACTGAGGTAGGAGAGAGACTATGTGTATAGCAACTGTTGCCTGAAAGTATTTTAGAATAGAGTACTGTGTCAAAAAATCTAATTAAATCAACTGTAATACAGTGTTTTAGGTGACAGCTTCCAAGGAAAGCGGATATTTTTATAAGCTCCTTGGCTTATATCCGTAATGTTCGCTGCAGAACAAAAGAAGGTTGTACTAATACAATGGCCCGGTAGCTCAATGGGTTAAGCGTCAGACTGGGATGCAGAAGGTCGCAGGTTCAAATCCTGACTCCTAGCCTGTCCGCCACCAGGTGTGTCCCTGAGCCAGACACTCATCACTAGCTCCATGTAAGTCGCTTTGGATAAAAAGCATCTGCCAAGCAAAGTAAAGTAAAGTAATAGTTTCAAATCAAACCACTGAAATGCTGAGAAAGGTGTTCCACAAGGACTCATATTGGATCTTTTGCCATTTACTCAAAACAATTCAACAGGTCAAAATATCAATGAACACAAATGTTGTAATGTCATAGGATATTAGTCTGAAATTGGTTTAGGAGAAAGTCAGAGGTAATAGTACTGTACATAATGTAAAGTATTGAGCTACATGTACTTAATTAGAGTAATTCCATTTTATGTTAATTTTAGAAAGAAAATATTGTATTTTTAATTTCACTACATTCATTTGGCAGTTTTAATTTCTGGTGTTATTATGAATTGTTTTTTGTATTGCTACTAAGTAAAGGGTCAGTCTCTGAATAGAGAATGGAGTAGTTTTCCCCAATAATCTGTACTGTACATTAATTAAATTTAGCAATGCCTGAGCATTTCAGATTTTTGCAGAACAATCATTTATGAGGCACATGCCAAACTAGTTTGTACTAAATATTCTGTTTTCTTAGCAGAATACTTATAATTTAAGTACATTTTAGACCTTGAGAGCAATACTTCAGCCTCATTAAAGAATTTGAAGCATACTTCAAAGAGTACTTTTTTAGGCAAGTACTAGCAGTTTTACTTGAGTATTGAATTTGTGTGCCACCTCAGGAAAAAAATATGCCATACTCCTGTTGACTTGCTCTGTCGCATTAATTGTGCTTTGTAGCTACTTAGGCTGCTTTAGCTTTCACAGTTATTTTTACAGCTTAGACAGACTTAATTTCACAGCTAATAGCCATGACAACAGATCACAGCATACTAGTACTGAACCATGGGCTTATCTACAGTAATATACACTTCACTACAGAAATGAATTTCAGTGATATTAAAGTGAGAGATATTCATTCATCAAGGAAAGCTTTATTGATGATATTTTCACAATAGTTTTTTTATTAATGTATATGTGTATGTTTAATGGTGTTTATCTTAATTAGACATCCCACATAAATAAAGTCAACAGTAATGAATAAATGCAAAAAAGGTGCAACTAAGGGAACAGTTTTTAGTTGCAAAAGAGTATTCCTTGTCATTATTGTCATTTAGCAGAGTTCCATGAAAGAAACCAAACAAATTCAACAGAAAGATATAAGGCTAAGAACTGAACATCAAAACATTTAATCATGTCCTTTCCTCCTTCCTTTTACCACTAATAGTTTCAGAGAATGAAGTACAACAGTGCCCTCACTCCTCCAGCTCTATCATCACCTATCACTTCTCCCTACACTTGTTAATCATCATCAAGAGGTCATTTTCAACCATGAATGCATCCTTTGTGTCTCTCTTGCATATTTCGTGCAAACAGATTTTTCTGTTTGTGATCCAATTGAAAATGATTCAGTTTCTCATAAGACTTATTTTCTACACTATTTTTACTACAGTACATTAATTTGGCACTTTAGCTATCTCTGCTCTGTTTGAACAGCACCAGTTCTTATTCAGACATTACTCATCTTGTGTCATTTTGCTATAATTGTATTTTTAATGTTTTCTGTCCAGTTTCTCCCTTTTCTGTTCCTCTCCTTGTAGCATCCTTGCTGTTACCCTTCCTTCTCATCACTCCCACCTCTCCATTTTCTCCCAATTGATGCCATCTGAGGTTGCAGGCCCAGGCCGTCGGAGCTGCAAATTTACCCAGCAGCACACGTCACTAACAGGGGAGAGCAGAGCTCCCAAAATAGCCCAAACAGCAATTGGAGAAAGGGGGCCCAAGTGGTGGTTGCTGAGAACCGATTCTGACAACAAAATGAAGCTTTCAAGACATTATGTGAACACCCATCATTTAATGAGTCACCCACACAAATTCTACTCCTTAATTTATATTGTTTTTCAATATGGACATCCATTTTATTCCACAACTGCCCACGGCACGTGCATTTTAATAATTAAGAACTTTTAATGAGGGCAGCTGACACTGATCCCTGAATATACAACACAGCAACACATTTGGTTTACTTGGACACAGTTAAAAGATGTGAAAGACTCTTCTGATATGAATCATGTGCTAAAAGTCATCCCACCTTTTAGCTTATTAAAATGCCACCAACACAATATTCACAACAATCTGTTGCATGATCTGTTTTGTGTCTCGTTGTTGTAGATCAACCAAAAATGTAATAATCCAGGTCAGAAACAGATCTCACACAAATACTGTAAACTGCAGCAATTGGTCTAGTTTATTATATGCATGATATGTGAGCAACTGCAACAATACTGAAGCACTGCAAACACAAGAATTTGGAAATTAATTAAAAATAACTGTGAAAAGGTGTCACTGATTTTATGGCCGACCACTCTGTAATGTTATTCAATGAGATCTTTAGATGCTTGTGTAATTGTGGGATGTTGTTGCATAAGGGGAAAAGACATGCAGGGTTTAATTAAAAGCAGCTAACAAAGGCAACATTCAGAGTTTTCGTGTTTTAAAGAACAGACAATTCATAGAATTTTGACAAACAGTGTACAGCCTCATCAATCCCTACGCTGTTTTATATATGGTCAAACTTTTAACCCTTGTGGCTCAAAAGCTGTAAACGATAGAGCTTCTTTGTATTCTGTTAGGACACTATTAACTAATTAACACTAAGTATTATCTTTTCAAATTACATGGATCATATAAGACTGGTTTTGCGATTAGTTTAAGAAGTTGTCAAACTACAAACAAATATAGTAAAAGATGTTGTTCTGTGTTCAGTTTGTTGTCTGGGTCTCACCCAGGACGACCCCACTTCATCCAGTGAGTAAATCTGTACATAATGCACTTAAATCATTGCAGTACAGTTCTTTATAATAGGTCTTTATTTCACTCATCACAGGACAAGCAAACACAATTACACATGTAAAACAGATGAAACCATTAATTTGACACATGCAGTGTCTCATGTGGAGTTCATAATTGTCAATTCACACAAGAACTCAAAAAGAAAGAGGGATGGTGTTACTGCGGTATTAAAGGCTGTGGGCTGTGTGATTCAGTTAATTATTTCATTAAACAATATGCCTGTTTGTCCCTCTAAATCAGAGTTTGAAAAGGAAAACAAGCGTTAGCTGCAATGGTCAAGAAACTTTCAGTCAGATGGTGACTCTTGCCTCTCCGTGTTTATGTCCACCTTCATTTACTGTACAGTGTACTATACCAATCTGTCATCATGTCACAGGCTCAGAGGCTATATTTAAAGCATGAAATCTGTTAAATCAATCAAGGCGTAACCAGTAGTCAAAATAATTTCTGAAGTCTGTTTGGAGAAGACGAGTAAGGTTTGAGGTTTCATGGGGAAAAACATACAGTGCAACAAATAGTCCCTGCAGTGTCCATCCCAAGTGAGATAAAACTGTTTAGTTTACAGCTGTGCAAATTTCAGCACAGCCCTCATTCCCTGTTTTTAGGAAGAATTTGTAATTTTATTTAATAGAGGGGAAACACAAGTTCTCCACAACTGAAGCAACAGGCAACTATGTTGAGTATAAAAGATATATATGCATGTGTCATTTAATTAAGGTTCATACATGACATTCATGATCGTTTTGTGATGTTTTTTCTAGGTTTAGGTTATGGTAAAGGTGTATTACATAAAAACCTCCATGGTAACTGGAAACACTGCAGCATTGTAGATACACACAAAAGACACAGTTAGCAAGTTACCAAAATATCTGTAACAATAGAATTTCCAGTACTGTGAACTATAAACAGCATCTTTTAGAGAAATGTTAATTTAAAGCATTACATCCACATGGTCTTGGTTGCTTTGCAGATCTTAAGATGGTCTTGTCCTCATACACTAGATGGCAGTACAACCCCACAGGGTACATAGAAACATTTGATCTCCACAGTCACACTGCACATTTATACAGTGCCTGTTTGAAAACAATGTTCTTGGACGTTCTTTAGAATATCAGATTTACCTGTATTTAAGTATTCACTATGAGTATTTAATGTAAAATTTCCACATCTATTTGAGTTGTGTTAAATTATGATCTGGTTTGCAGCTAATACCCAGACATATCCTCACTATTTATCATTTTTTTAAAGCAATTTTAGCTAAATTTAAGATAAATACCCATTCATTTATATTCTCCCCCACATTCATTTACATTTCAGATGTGAAGCTTATGTTTCAGTGCTTCAGGAGCACAGTTGCTCTATTCCCTTCTATAGGTTTTCATTATTTATGTGTGTGTATAGGGGTGGCAAGTAGCTAAGGGGGTAGAGCACTCGTCTCCAAGCCACAAGGTGAGCGGTTTGAATCTCGGATTCCTGTGGCCAGGCCACATGTCGAAGTGGCCAAGTAGACAAGGCACCAAAACCCCATAGCATGTGGGGTTCACATCTACTGTCTGGCAGCTCTCCAATAACAATTTCCCAAATAATAATAATCGTTATCATTATTATTGTTTGTGTCCCATGTCTATAGCTGGTATTATATTGATATGTACAGTACATTATATTTTGTGTCCCTTCTGGCCACAGGTGTATTACCCCCTGAATCATGTGCTCAATTCCATTTATGTGTGTTTCTAACACACAGTATTCCTATAAAATGCCTAGAATGTTTTTATATAGCTCTAAGATTTGCATTAATCTTAAAAGTAGCTAGATTAAGACAGGAATTCCAGGGATTAAGGCAGGAATTCCAGGGATTAAACCAGGGTAGGGCAGGAATTGTTTTCCTAACAATCCACCTACTGCTATCACCTGGATCAGGTGTGTTCAGTTGGAAGATACCAAGACGAAGTGAATTGGTATCGTCCAGCTTCTGACTGACTGAACGAACTTGATCAATGCCATGAGCAGTGGGTAGGGCAGGGACAGTTGGAAAACAAGCAGCACAGTGGGCTTGAGGACCAGGTTTGGGAACCTATAGTTTCTCAGAGCTGCAAATACAACACTATCTTGCATAACCTAAAAAAAAGTTTTAGGTCTCTATGAGTTTAGATTAGATGCATTGGGTTAGTATCATTTGAGTAGTAAGTCAACACAGCATTTAAATATTTTTCCTTCATTACCTTTTTTTATGAAAGGTATACAGTAAGTATTTTCATTATGATTTCATTACATAAATAAATTATGAGAAATATCAAACATATTTCCCCTGTTTAAAGAACCCTGACCTCATTTTGTCCTCCAACATGTAAAATCCTACACTGTCTAAACATGTCAGTAGAAGAAGTTAATGTCAAATGCGTATTATATTTTAAGAGAAAACAAAGCTCTACAAATGTTTAAGAGGAGGCAAGTTAGAAACAAATTGCTTCCTTTGACTATTTAATTATTGGGCAGCTAGTTTTGCAGTGATATGCAGAATATTCTTATCCTGATACAGGATAATAATAACATTTAGAATACTGATATTAAGTTTAAGTCAGAATGTCCAGATGTACCATTTTGCTGTGGATGCAAATAATATGCAAACATGCAGGATGGGCCTGGACATGTATCACGCTTGCTAAACTGTGAGTACTGCAGCTCATCTATAAAGTCTGCATTCAAGTCATTTACTTGTCTTGAATATAGTCAAATATAGCTGGAAATCTCATGCCATAAAGAAAGTAAATTAAGAAAAAATGTTGGCCAAGGATGCCATCTAGTGGTGACACTCTTGCGGGTCCATTATCTGGTACCAACAGTACCATTACAGATAAGATTACCCCTGAGCATGATAGGATGATTTATCCTCTCTAGGTGAATGTTATATATGTAACAAACAGCTTGAAGCAAATACCTTCTTCAAAATAATGCAATGTATTAGACATTTTCTGTTAAATATATTTGATATTATTATGTGAAAATAATAAAATAATATGAGATAAGATAGTCAGTACTATTTAGTTCCTAATGGAGGTGGCTCATCACCACCTGGTCCACCTTGGAGGAAACCGGTGAGAACCTCATATGTAACAAACACAACCATGTTAACAGGGAATGCACGCAGACAGTTGATGCCTAAACTTCTGAAGAAAACCCCAGCTCCTTCCGCCTGAGCTGTCTCTGTAATGCAGTGGAAAAAACCCTTATATCGCTTCATCTCACTTGCTCCGTCTACCTGCAGACGGGCTTTTATCACGTCCATTGGCGTTCCCACAGTCCAACCTGCCATTCCTGCTATCCCACCAGCCAGCATCACAACACTCCAATCTGAGGAAAAGGAGAAGACCTTTAACTTAAAACACATTCAGATATTTCTTTGAAAATTTAATGGGCTTCATGAGGAATGGGCTATGAAGTGCTTGTATGCTTTGGTTCTCACTGGAAGCAATGGTAACACGAACATCTAGGTGATGACTAGCTTACAGCTTAAACAACACTTAGATTTATATTTAGTGAATAAAAAAATGCTATTTGAGGTTGACCAAGGTATCGAACTAATTGTATAGACTTAGCCATAACCCACCTCGTTGTTTGTTGTTGTTGTCCGTCAGCGATTCACAGATGGTGGTATAAGTCAAAAAGTATGTGGCATAGGATGGCCCGTCTCTCAGCATAAGTGGCAGAGCGCCTCTGTAGAGCCCCATGAAACCCTCCAGTTTGATAATACTCATCAAACAGTGAACTGGACCGTGGTACTTTGGTGGTAATACTCCTCGCTTGGACTCTGTCTGACACTGAAGACGTGTTTTCACAATGTCACCTGGAGACATCACTGATATCTGTTGGATGCAGATATGAGCAGAGACTTGGCATTAGGAGTCCCAAGGTCAAAACTTAATGTAAGGCTATACACATCTAGAAACCAGGTAACGTTTATTTTTTATATGTTTTAGGTCAGTGGTTCTCAAACTTTTTACAGTGGCTACCACTCCAAGAACCCCTATTATGACCAGTGAACAATACAGTAACACAGGCCTAATCATACAATACACAATTCCCACACAAAGCAAATATATTCCTATTAGGATTAGTGTTTATTGACTTATTAATATTTATTACACATTAGAACCATGTCCACTTTTGCTGGGGACGCTCAATTCACAGACATGTGAGCACACAATCCCAAAACACAGGTCAGGTCACACGGGGGTCACTAAATTGACTGAAGTTGGTGCTTGCTGATACGCAGGAGACAGACAGCTGTGCAGCTGTGTACAGATGCGCACACTTCACCTGTGTGATTACCCATTAGCTCACTCTGGATTCAGAAATAGCTGTGATTTACAATTACATCCAAACAGACTTCAGCAATGTCTGTGAACATATTCTGTCCATGTGACTTTGCTTAGAAACATCCTGAGGGATGTAATGGGTGAAGTGTGCACATCTGCACCAACCTGTGTTTTGGGATTGTCTGCTCAAATTAGTCTGAATTAAATGTCCCCAACAAATGGCAGACATTCAGATAGCAGGTTCCCACCATAGTTTGAGAACCACTGTTTCAGCTGATCAAGCCCCTTAATCTCACATCTCTAATATATATCCCATTCTGCACTGTATTACCCATTTGGAGTCACACTAACAGGTGAAATCACTGACCAAATGATGAAAGTTTTTTTGGATGGTCCCCATTACCTGAGCTATGCCTGCTGCCATACCAGACAAGAAGACTTCTAGTTTGGTGTTTGGACCACAGTCTGCTCCTCGCGCCTGGCTGAAACCCTGCAGGCAGTTTCTGTATGTGCCAAACACCACAGATGAAGTCATAGAGATTGTGGTAATGGGAAAGGACATACCCTTGAAGAAGCCATGCACCTGGTGGCACAAAAAAGGGGAAAACCATGAAAATTGTGTGTCCTGCCCCTCATCTGACAATGTACTTGTAAGTTCAAATTCCATGTATTCATGTGCCTGTACTCAATTATTTTCTAAAAAAGTCAAACGTGTGTAGCATACCTAACCACCTCTGACACATTTACCAAATGTAAGCTTGTTTTTGCTCCTTTTTTTAACATTAACACTGGGTCAGCCCCAGACTGTGGTGGATCCAGATCAGGAGAGAACAACACTGCCACTCTGACATTACGCAACTACCCATACTTGTGGGTCCAGACGTCCAGTAACACATCTGATATCTACGCACCGCACATTTCGCACATTCATCTGTGAGCATGGATCTGTATGTTGCCTTCATCAGCGGGAATTTTGCATCATATACAGTACATACAGTATGTAGATCCAAAAACTGCAAGCATCAGTCTCCTTATTTGCAAAAACATCTCCTCTTTGAGAGGTTTATGGAATTACAGCCCTGATGTCCTCTGTCAACAGTCCATAAGATGCAGATCAGTAAATTCAAGCCAACGTCCGTCAAACTATTTGGAAATCTCACTGTGAGAGGCCTGCAACATTTAAGCATGCTGCTGGTATTCTCTCTTGCGATATTAATTGGTTTTATGTGTTGATGACTGAGAAGCCGCAACTTTTTCATGAAGCCCTGAAGGCTAATTTATTATTTATTTATTAATTCATGAGGTCAACAAAATCAACAGATGCCAAGTGAGTCGAGCTGTTATCTTCTTTTCTATCATCTCACCACATTCATGAATCTGAATTTTCCATAGCGAGTGGTAAGACACGTCTCTGTGTTCTGTGTGTACGAGTAGCTTGGTAACAAGATCAATTATTACACATGGTTAAGTTTAAGCAGTGATTTACAAACCACCAATGCTAGATTATTATTTTCTGCCCTAGATTCAGTCCAGACAGTTCATCGTTCATCCTTTCCCACCATAATGAGAAGTTGCCATGTATTTGAAGTTATTTCCTCGACCCTCTTTGTCAGTGTGTTACCTTATCAAACAATTGCTCTGTGTCTTGGCAGATGATGGCTCCAGTGTCCACCAAGCATTCTTTAATTAATTCTTCCTCTGAGAATGACTTGCTGTTCTTTGCTATTTTGGTGAGCTGTCGCGTTACTAGCTTTGATTTTTACTTCGTTCTGTGCAACTCCGTAAACATCCCCCACTGTTTTTGTAGTTTAGCTATTGCTAATCAGTCATGTTTACTTTGTTTCTTCCTGATGCTTGAATGTGAGGGACGCAGTGACTCAAATAATACTTGCATTTGTGAACTGTGCTCAGCTCTGCTTCAAAATAAAGCCACTGAATTAGTTTCAGGAAGAAATTGTTTTGCAGAATTTCATAATAAAATCAAGATATTAACAAAAGATAAATAGAAAACTTTTTATTTGGCTTTGTTTGGTCTCATGGGCCACACTTTTCTGCTAACTGACACAGACAGCAGGCTTTGTTGTCAGCCTAAGCTTCTTACAGGATGCTTTTTAACAACTTTTGTAACATTTGTACATTTCAGCAAGTATACAAAACATCTAGCTGCACGTACTGTATCACGGAAAAACTAGTTCCACTTACCCCTTCTTTTGAAAATGTTGCCACTGCACACTGCCATATTCCAGTGAACTGCTTCTGAGTTTGGATCCGCACCTACAAAGATTAAGAATATGATGTCAACTTTTTGTCAATTTGCTACTAAACCATCTTGAGTGTTTTCAGATAGGTTAGTTCTCTCTACATACCTTCATGGTATCCAGAGGGTAACCCACAACAACACCACATGCCCCTGTGTGTTTCCAGAGAAAAGAAAGCATGAAGGACTCAGAAGAAAGCTCACCGTGATAGGTTTTAACTACAATACATTTAATTATGTGCAGCTGACAGGAAGCCCAAATATGAAGGTTTGTTGCTTTCTGTTTTCTCAGTAATGCCTTGACTGATGTGTGAAGATTCTCAGTCATCCAGGTCATGGTTATCCCAAAGATGCTGCTCAGTGGCAACAGCACTTGCTTTAAGTTCCTGAAGATGTTTCACTTCTCGTCCATAAGGTTTCATCAGTTATGAAACGACTGAAGGGAGCAGCAGGCTTATGAGCTCCTAAGTCGTTAAGACTGTGATGGTCACCCCCCCCGTGGGTTGGTGTTCCACATGGCTTTCACGTGTGTCGCTGGGACCACCTGAAACAAAGTGTGAACGACTGTGAAACTGCCTAGAGAGTGATGACAGAAGAGTTTTGTAAATGCCAGATTAAGCCTTCACATCCTCTGTTGAGAGATGGTCGTTCCACCTTAACATGAATGGCTTCCACTTAAAGCAAGTTCAGTTGCCACTGAACGAAACCTTTTCGCCATTAAGTCTTTAATTCAGATGTACCCCTGAACTGCCTGACGGTAATTTTAGAAAATTGAGTAAATTGGTTAAATTTGGTGAGAGTACAGATTTGTTTGCATTTATTATTTTAAAAACAATGCATCTTTACCTTGCTATTGAGAACCAGTATTTTTCAGTGAGGTTATCATAACTAGTATGTAATGGTATTCTTATGTATAAGTTACTCCAGAAAAGGACATGAGCATGATGGCAACCATCTGACACAACTGATATAAGAAAAGAGACTAGTTTTAAGTGTCACCTACTAGTTAAAATCATAGGTGATCTGATCTTCTCATATGCTGCCATGTATTTAGCCTATCGTACCATGTACATTCTAGTAGATCGGTATTTAGCAAATACGACCAACTAATGATTTTTTATAATCGCTATTCTAGCGTTAGCGGTTACCTGCAAACGATCCAGACACAAAATCAACGATATGCATCCTGTCAGATGGTCAGTGGCCAACAGATACTTGTCAGATATGACTCTATTATTAGCACAAACAACATAACCCTAACCTTGAATACTGACAGTCAGGTGGCCGCTTCTGTGACGTGTTTCCGGTAACTGTCACAGCGCCGAAGTGCTGCCGAGTGTCACGAGAGGAGCCGACTTTAGCCGAGGACAGTCGAAAATTGTGTCGATGCAAAAAAAAAAAGAAAAAGCACATGACAGTAAAACGTAAATGTACTATTGAATTATTATTATACTTTGCATACAAAAAATCCACATCTTACTAAAATAAATATGAAAACAAGTATGACTTTATAATCTTTAACAACACAGTGATATCGGAAGAGAAAACAGTAAGATTAATTCAAATGACCATTTACATAATAATGATTGATACCGTTTGAGCAAGATGTAAAAGAAAAAATGCTTTAATAAATAAACAAAGACAATCATCTAGGTCAGTGGAAAAATGTTTTAGGACGTCATTTAATTGATGTGCTTTTTTCCCTTTTACTAGTTTTGAGGACTTTTATGTATTATATGAATTCGTTTAGAAAGAACAGACATTTGAAAGACGATTTCAGAGTTCTTTTTTGTGTATGAAAATATAAGACAGACAAGTTTAGATTACAACATAGTTCATCTTTGTTTTACTTTTCATGATCATATCAAACATAATATTGTCTCTAGAAACAGAAGCTGGAAATGTAGAAATGAACAAAATGAGCAGATGTTATGGTACATTTTTAAACAAAGTCTGAGTGAATATTTTTTAGGGACAAATGTTCATATTTTCAAATTTGAAATGTGTCCCCTTTGTTTTGGGGGGGTGGTAATTTTCCATAACATATCCACACCGAGAAGTCGACGAGGATTACGTCAGCAGCGGGGTGTCGGCGTTATCTCTTTGCTCTGATTGGACAGAAATTCAAGCAGACGCCGGTAACCCCGCCCCCTCCTGTTACTTCCTGCGTCGCTAGCTTTCTGCTACAGACATAAACCTCTTTGATACTGCGGCGGGGAGGGTGTCCGCAGTGACAAACGTCACAACGGTTAACGGAGGTCGTTAGATGAACACGATAGTTGTATTAACGGCAGAGTAAATAGACAACAAACTAAATACCAGGTCAGAGACAAAAAAATTGTCAGGTATTGGAAGGTGGCTGGAGACAACAGTGCTAGCTAACGTTGAGGTTTACTGAAAGTGTAATAGTGCTTTAGTACATTATTTACATTAAACAGTCAGGGACGATTTCTGTACAGTGAAGGAAACGGTTTGGAGAAAAAAATAATACAGTGATTGAGACTGAATTTCTTTGATCTCTAGACAATATTTAGTCATTCTCAGGTGGGTGACGTTGAAGTGCGGTGATGGACTTCGTGGCTGGATGCATCGGAGGTAGGTCGGGGCAGCCGTGTTTGTATACTGTTGTATTTTTTACGCTAGGGAAACAGACATGGCTATCACTGCCCAAAACAATGTGATGCAACTCTACCACATGATTACATGTGCACGGTGAAAATCCTACGGCAGGTGTGCACACTAAAGCCGATCCTGTAAATTCGATAAAACCCACTTGTTACACTTGAACTGGTGAGAGACCTTGACATTTAATGTGTGTAAAGTGAGTGAATGTCTTATTTTACTCTTGCTGTGGCGTGAAATTGATCATGATTATGTGAAGTCAGTGATTCCTTGTGTGAGATATTTCCTCTGCGGTAGTTTTGTTCTTGTTAAACAGCTTAATGCATAAGTCACTAGCCAGACATTCAGTTCACACACACACACACACGCACACACAGGTGCTCTGACTTTCCTCATTTTGTTTCTCCCTGGTGTAACTTGTATACCCTGTTAAGAATTGAAAGCAACACTTGCAACCTGACGCTTCCAGTTAGGACAGTTTGGATGTTTGAAGTCTCCATACACATACACACCATAGCATTAATAGAATTAATCAGTGCACACCCTTTCATAGACCAATCGCACGCTGTCTTCTCAGTAACTGACATGACAGACCATGTGTCTTCCCACCCTCTCATAAAGTGTAAATCAGTGAACTATCTATAGTCAAACATGGAGCTGTTTGTCTTGTGTGATCCAAGGTGTTATAGTTTGTCCAGATTCAAAAGTTTCTGAAAGTTTTAAGTTTATGCTCACGTTTTCTGCTATTAAAGATGAGTGGTGACACAAAATATGTTTGTTATTAAACTGATGCAAGATCCTCCTCTAGCTGTTTTTCCTGGTCTCAGACCATACCAGTGAACTGAGGTCAGTGGTCGCTCACATGTGAAATCCATTCCTGTTTGTGTTCTTTTCCTGGATTACTACTGAGACTAACTCCTGGTAGACATTTTTTGAATGGTTCATGTGACAAAGCAGATGCTTATGCAAGATTATTTTACAGCGATATGATTGTGGTGTCACAAGTTGGCCTTTAATTTATTATTACTGCTATTATACAGTATTTATTATTTTTTAACGCAACTAAACAATATAAATATGACATTGTGATTTTTATGTCAAATCCAAAACAGACAGCAATAATAAGTTGAAAATATAACAACTGATTATTTATCAGTTGCGTTGGTAAATAGGCACTGTAGCATATTGATTGATTGATTAAAATAATAATACTCTTCTTAGTCAACAGTGAAATTAATTTCTAGTTGCAACATAGTAGTTATGAGAACTTTCACAAGATTCAGATAAAATCCTTTACCACAGAATATGTAATTATTATGTATTGTAGTAATATTGCTGTATATCAAGATATAGTTAATTTTTGGGGATTTCATTTTAGAAACTACATCTTCACAAATAACTGCACAGGAATGTAGATCATGGAACATCACAGTTATCATAACATCACAGTTATCATACTAGTGCTCACTAGTTCCGAGTTGTTTTAACTCTTAATGTTGTTTGTGATCTGCCTGGAAGATGTTATCAGGTTTCAACATAGACTGAGGTGATAAGCCCAGAACAGAATCACAGCATGGGTATGTGTAGCATAAAGCACAGATTGTGTAACATTGCAAGTTACACAGAAGAAAGTATTAGAGGTTAATGATGTCTAATTAGCTGGTTCTGTAATTTAATCTTACCTTGGACTAACTGAACTGAAATGATAAGTTAACTGCCCATTTATCAGAGTCTACTAGTAGGTTGAAATACGCATATTTGATTATATTTGGTAACTAAATGCTATAATGGAATACCATTTATGTAGAAAGAAAATAATTTTAATGTTTTTACTTGCACAGGCCTCTGTGTGTTTATCATTATGCGTTGTATATTTTGCTTCTGTCATCAGGTGCTGCTGGCGTCTTGGTTGGACACCCATTTGACACAGTTAAGGTAGCAAATGATTTTTTTATTTTTTATTTAATGCACTGTAACTGACTTATGTAAGAAACCATTAGAACCTTTATACGCAGTTATCTAGTTAATTTATGTCAAAAATAAAAAATACAAGTTACAAGTAAGTGCATAAAAAATGTTGTAAGGGGGCAAAAACTGTCCCAACCTGCCTGGCCCTGAGTAAATAAGTAATTGTCCTTCTTTGCTAAATCATGAATTAACAATGAATAACCGCATTTCTTGAAAGGCTATGTTCAATTGCAAATACTTTTTCACAGCACTATACATTATATCCAGCTGGCTGACTTGAACATTTGTCGTAATTCGCTACTCCCTGTTTTCTGATGTACATTACAGTGTTTTTGAGCATTTAACAGATGGCCTTTTTTTTCCAGGTGAGACTGCAGGTTCAAAGCATTGATAAGCCTCTGTATCGTGGAACCCTTCACTGTTTCCAGTCCATTATACGTCAGGAGTCGGTAAGTGGATTTATTTTCTATATAAACATAATGCTGTCATTGTGAAGCATTAGTACAAGTGATATGTTCTGTTTGTGTGCTTAACTTTGCAAATGCAAATTTGCAGCCAATTGAGAATGTCAACAAGTATTTAAGTAAATTCCAAGTTACATGAATAATAAATTAAACAGCAATGACTTTATTTTAAAATATTTATTTTACTATACCACAATGTCTAGATGAATTCTAAACTATTACAAACAGCTTCACTGGAGAACAAACAGTAGATCAGACTTAACATGCTGTATTTAATGTAGTAGTAAATAACTACCATATTATTATATGATGCACATACACATATCATCTACATGATGGGAGTGACTTGTGTATTTATAGCTGTCATTTTGTTTTCACATTTTCCATTGATACTCCAGACACTTTTGCTACAGGAAGTATTAGTGCCAAATAGAGAAAATGGCTGTGATATAGAGATGAAGTAACAGGTGCCTTTTACAAACATCTACTTGTAAAGAGTGTACATGTCATGATTTAAAGGCAAGGAGGCTATTGTCAAAGAAAAGGCTTCTCTTATAGTGTATAAAGCAACTAGGCGAAACTAACTGGAAAACAATGTTTAAAAAAGACTTTTAATTTCACCAACATTGCTAAAATAAGACCTTATTGTTTTTGTTTGTTTAAAATGAAAATCAGTGTTGTTGAAAGTGACAGCTCGAATAATATGACCCTCTTTACAGGTATTTGGTTTGTATAAAGGCATTGGATCCCCTATGATGGGGCTCACATTCATCAATGCTATAGTGTTTGGTGTCCAGGGGAACACCATGCGTATGCTGGCACAGGACACCCCTATGAACCAATTCCTTGCTGGTGCCGCAGCAGGTGCTATCCAGTGTGTCATCTGCTGCCCTATGGAGCTAGCTAAAACCCGCATGCAGATGCAGGGGACTGGAGAGAAGAAATCCTCTAGGAAGATGTACAAGAACTCCCTGGACTGTTTGGCACGCATTTACAACCGTGAGGGACTGTTGGGCATAAACAGAGGCATGGTGCCCACACTTATCCGGGAGACACCTGGCTTCGGAGTGTATTTCCTGGCATACGATGTCCTGACGCGCAGCCTTGGCTGTGAGCCTGACGATCGTTACATGATCCCCAAACTGCTGTTTGCCGGGGGCATGGCAGGTATCGCCTCCTGGCTCTCCACTTATCCCGTTGATGTGATCAAATCACGGCTCCAAGCAGATGGAATGGGTGGAGTCAACCAGTACAGCAGCATTGCTGACTGTGCGCGACAGAGCATACAGAGAGAGGGGTACATGGTGTTCACACGAGGCCTCACCTCCACGCTGCTAAGAGCCTTCCCTGTGAATGCTGCTACCTTTGCTACCGTCACTCTTGTCCTCATGTATGCTCGGGGAGCGGAGGAAAGACCACAAGACTGTGAGCCAGCTCAGTCAACCAGCCACCACACACAGATACAGCAGCAGGCCTAACCCTCAAGCCTGTGACACGACAGAGGTCTCAACCTGAGCACTTTACATGAGCATGGAAAGATGATGTACGACCAGTCATTCCCAGTTTTGAAACAGAGAAAAAGTTTGTGGTTTATGCTTGTTTTTACTTTCATGTCAGAAAGGAAACAGTTAAAATGTATTTCTAGCAATAATTTTAGTTTCAGGTTTGCTGTTTCGCTGCAGAGAGGATGGTGTTAACCTTTAGTAAGATGTAAAAATTTGAAGTGAGAGCAGTGAAAGGTTTTAACTGCTTTTACGAATTTTCTTGTGACACACAGTTTGAAACATGTTAATGATCCAAGGAAGTGATGTCGCTGTGTAGTGTGTACACTATAGGAGCTAAAATGGGTATCTGAATTACCTTGAAATATGCAGTGTTTAACTGCACCTGTGTGTGTGTGTATGTGTGTGTTTATATGTTATTGAGTTTGAGTAACTTCTTTTTTTATGTATTTTGCAACATGTTTCCTGCCTTATAAATACTTTTTATTTTGTGTAAGAAAGTTAAAGCGCCTGTTTGTAACTGAACTGTATCCTCTGAAGAGCCAGGCAAGTGTGAGGAAAAAGAATGTAGCATGTGATAAGGTGCAGAGCTTATCACTTGTGTCTGTATTCAAACCAAAAAAAACAACAAAACATTGCAGCTATTATCCAATTATAATTAAGGTGGTCTTTAGGGCTCTTAGGAACTAAATGCAAAGTCTGTGTCAGTAAGGATTGTAGGCATTGTTTGGCATATTTTATTTTACCAGTTTATAACTTTACTGCTGTATTATTAAAGACCTCAACCAGAAGTGGAACATGGTGCTACATGTGGCACTGAACTTGTCCCACTACTGTATTTTCTTTTTTGGATTCTATTTTTATTTTATTTTTTTGTAAATGTCACAACTAAATCTAAAGCTGTGCATGTTACAGTTATCGTAGGATCATAAATTCATGCTAGGCATGCCCTTAAATGTGTTCATAAAATGAAAATGTCAGTACTGCTGAGGCACTTGAAAATCTCCGAGACTGTATTGCAGTTTCATGGTGATCAGATGAAATGGAGCAAAAGAATGGTCACTTCGCGTCTGAGAGTCGCTTGTGTTGAATCATCAGTTTCCCAGCTTAAACAGTGACTGCTGTCACTGTGCTGTCAAGATTCGATCTGAAACTCTGTGATTGCCATCTGACTGTCCAGCTGATGTGAAACATGTAATGAGATGCAATATGTACAGGATGTAACTGTATTAATGTGATGGATTTGAAGAGTGTGCATATATATAGATCTATATATATATTTTTTTTCTTCAGTCTACAGTAGTTGTGTTCCTAAATGTTCAAATAGTTTTAAAGTCTCTGATCAATTTGAGTTTAATCTGTTACAGATTGCAGAGATTTAACAGAAAAACTGAAACCTGTTATTTTTGTAACATAGTTATACTGTACATAACCTATTTGTCTAGATTTCTCACTGAAGATCTGTACAAATTGGTAAATAAAAATAATTCTACCACTGTTGGTTTTGTATCCACACTCAGTAACTCACATGTTCATGTTTGATCAATCAGTCAGGAATTATTTTTTACAAAGTGTAAGTACACACAATTTTGCCGGCACAATGAAAAATCTAAATCCAGAGTGTTGTAAAAAAAAAAAAATCCTGTCCCCCTTTACGAGGTAACTTTAAACAGTTGTGTTATCTGTTGATGAAGCGTAGTTCTCAAACACACAGATCAACCACTAGCAAGGTTTTCCAAATCAGGAGGTAGAGAACACTTGGCAAACACAGGAAGTGACATCACAGTTGACTAATATTAAGAGTAACCATGAACATCAAGTGCACTGCTTCACAGTGAACAGGGCAGAGGATGGCTGGGACCACGCGCATGTTGACGAGGCTGCTGCTGCTGCTCTCTTTGATCAGAACAAGTAAGAGAAACATTAACACACGTCTTAGTTTGTAACTTCATTTCTGTAATCTTATTCTATGGGAGAGTAATCTGACCTTCTTTATCTTCAATTTACAGGTGTAAATGGAAAAAATGGTCTGCTATTTAGAGAGAGGGTTTATGATATTACATTTCCCTGTGAAGAAGACTTTAAAGAAGTTTGCTTTTACATGTGGCATATCAGCAGAAACAGAACGAGTGAATACGTTGCTATAGTCAGTAACGGAGAGATCCAGAAAGCTGTGTCAGAGGACAAGAAGTGCAATCTGCAAATCAAAGATCTAACTGCAGAGGATGTGGGACATCATCAATGCCAACGCAGGACAAGTGTCTTGTCTCCCAATAACAGTGAGTGCTGTACTGTAAAGATTAAAAATGTTATTTATAAAGAGTGGACTGTATTTTACCTGACAATAAGAAAGTTTAAAGGAAACATAACAAGAAATCTGCTATTCTTTCTTCCTGTTCCCTCAGCTGCCCCAGAGTTCAATCTCTTGCCTGGCAAAACAGTGTCACTGCAGTGTGTTTTGCTCACCTACGTGGAGCAGGGACATTGCTATACACAGCAACAGCAGCCTGTGAGCCTAACGTGGGTGGATGAAGCTGGTACCGTGATACAAGATGACTCCCAACATCAGATAAAACATCACTCTTCTTGTAAAATAACTCTGGCAGTGTCCCTTCAGAGAACTGAAAAGAAGAAATTTAGGTGCCAGGCAATTGTGGCTGAACAAATCCTTACTTCATTAGAGCTGAATGTAGGAGCATCAGGTGTGATGTGATCAGTGTGATCATTGATCCTAACCATTAGAGTATTATTTGGTAAATGCAGTAGAATTAGTAATGAATGCTGTTTTCACTGTAGGTCTTCAACAAAGTGGAAGACGATTCAACATAGAATCTGCACATCAAGGTACGATATTATTCTATACTCCTTGACCAGTTCTGTTACTCATACACAAAATAAATAAGAATAGAATGTGGTGTTGTGTTTCAGATAATTCTTTTAACATATACCAGAGGTGTATAAAATACACAAACTCAATACTCTAGTACAATTGCAGGAATTTTCCTAGACAAATACTCCACTACAAGTAGAGGTACCCTTTCATTTTTCTAGTCAAGTACAAAAGTAAAAGTACTCCACTAAGATAAAAGTGAATTTTAACAATGTAGAAGTTCAGTCCAGAATTGTTAGGGTTAGGGTTTTACAAATTCGTAAAGGTGAAAATGATGGTAAAAAATGTGTTGTTACCTACAGACTGTGGAACAGAAACAGAAGTTGGTGAAGGTGGAGCTGATTTTAACACCTTATATAGTGACAGGAAGTGGAAGTTATAATGATTTATATTAAGAATCTAATCCTGCAGAAAGTATCTTGTAACTGATGATGCTAAAATAAATGTAGTGGAGAAAAAGTAACATAAAATGAAACTACTCCAGTAATGTACAAGTAGCTCTAAACTTTACTCAAGTACAGTACTTGAATAAATGTACTTAGTTACTTACCACATTACTTTCTGTCAGTTTTGAAGAAATTGTAGTTCTATTTTAAGTTACTTTTACTTACTTTAGTTACCAACCTACATTATTTTTAAAATTATTTACTGTATTTTTATTACTCTCATTTTTTGCTAAACAAATCTGGACCAGACTCACATGTTATGCTGTTAATAAGTTCATAAGATTACAGTTAAATTAATTAAGTACAAATTAGCATTATTTCATGTTATATGTAATTTGCCTTTTCAGGTGGCAACCAGAGTGTGCTTGGTGGAGCTGTTGGGGCTGTGGGCTGTGTTGTTTTGACAGTGGTGGTTGCAGTTTTTGTTATGAAAAAAAGAAGAACAAGTACGTTGTCCTAAACTTCCTGAAGCTATAGGAAGGTTCTGTTGTAATCACTACTGTGGAAAAATACTCAATACATACAGTCTCTTAACATTACACAACTGTACCCCTGTGGTCTCATGTTACATGATAATGTGCTAATATCCTACAAGATCTATTTTCACTGTTCTCCATATTATGGTATATATGTTGACAATGTAGGGTCATGAGGTTAAATGTGTCATAGGTCATTTGTGCAGTTTACAAATACTGATGATTAGTACCTTGGGGACATAATGTATTGTTCTGATCTTAATAGGAAAGCTTGGCACTGAAAATATAAATACAGGTAGATATTGTTTGAAAACTTTAAATGTGTGCATTTGTATTCCTATATTAGATATCCAGCTGCCCGATGAGCCCAGTTCAATTCAGACCTGTACCAATGATGTAAGTTGATTCTATTTCAAGTAAATATGAAACAACATCTTTCATGCTTTTGATCACATATACATTTTAACAAAACTGTTTGTGGCCTTAGGTTGTGAATACAGATGATGTCATCTATGCTGACATTATTCTACCAGTTGGCTCTGACAGAGTGTGCATCTATGAGTGCGAGTCCACCGAATACGCCTGTGTCCAATACAAATAGCCTGCTGTCCAAAATACAAATTACAGTATATCTTTGTGAGCTCCTATTGTGTTGCTGACGTTACTGCTACTGTAGTTGACATCTTATCTAACAGTGCATACTGTATAAATTTTTTAATAAGATCAACATTGTCACTTACTTTATATTTTCTTTGCAAACCTGTGTTTCTGTCTGTAACAAATCAAATCATCTACAGATATGTGTCTACAAAAGACCTGTAGTACAGTACATATTTAAGTATATATGTATGACAAAACTTTAAAGAGGAAATAGAACCACGAGTATGATTAAAATGCTAAAGACTACCACACAAAGTTCATTCTTCAAGTCTTCTGAAAAAAGGAGATAATGTAGCATATTCAGAATATTTACACATTACTGAAAGTATATTTATGCAATGGGACACTTCAATACATTTCCTTAGCTTTGGATTAAAAATGAACAAAAGGCTTTGCAACATGATGTCTCGAAATCTTTCACTTCATCTACAGCTGAATCATCTACAGTACATATGTATAACAAAGGTTTAAAGATGGAAATGTGGATGATGGAAAGAACAAGATGAACTAACAACCTGGACATTTCAGTTTCATTAAATTGGGAACTGCAGAAGTCCTGCACAAAATCTAACATTTTTTAATGGTGGATTGACTCTCCAACCATGCCAGTAAATTAGCTGTTAATGCAACTTTAATTTTTTTAATAATATGACATGCCAAGTGGAAGAACATGTGCAGTGGTGGCAAGAAACATTGTTCAAAGCCCAGAAACACAATGTTCAAAGAGCACTGGATTAGTTGTATAAAACACACATCAAGTCACCCACACTGATGGAGCATTGGCATACAGTGCAAAGATTTTAGGTGTCCAAGCTGCACTGCTAAATGTAGCACTTGGGGACAATCCTGTAATTCTGCTTGTGCAAGCATGTTGAATAAAGTTTTGTTATTAGTACACTGCTGGCGTCATTCTTCGCTCTTCTTTGCTTTCCCAGTACACACAGCCACAGCAGGTGAGAGACTGCCGGAGCCGGTCCCAGTGTTGCCCTATTTGCATTTTAAATGCTTTCAGCCAGCCCACTACTGTGTTCACAGTGCAGTGCAGCACACCCAATTTACACACCTAAGGTGTGTTGATTCTTTATCCCCTCAGCCAAGGGTCTGCACGGGTGAAGAAATGGTAAACACAAAAAGAAGAAATAACAAGACAAGAAAGGGCAGATGAATAGAGAGGAGACGCTATTCCTGGACAAGTTTAAGGATCTTACTGCTAAACACCTGGAATAGAAGCAGATTAAATTATGTCCACTGTCATGGTTTTAACTTTGAGGAACAAGATGCAAAGATTAAAGTAGATGGAACAAGTTTACTTAAATTTGTTTAAAAAGCGTTGTAGGTCATACAAATAAAGAGGAAATAGAGCCATGAGTACGATTAAAATGCTAAAGAGTACCACACACACACAAAAAGTTCATTCTTCAAGTCTTCTGAAAAAAGGAGATAATGTATGACATTCAGAATTTTACAACACAATACTCAAAGTATATTTATGCAGCGGGACACTTCAATCCATTCACTCAATCCACACACAACACGAATTGTTTCACTTCATCTACAGTTAAATCATCTACTGAAATAGTTTTGGTGCACATGTACATTTCAGTGTGAAACTCTGATTAATGCAATTTAAAGGCACTTTCTTTGATCTTCTCTAAAAACCATGTCACCATCATGGTTTTAAAATTTACAGTAAGTTTAAGGTGACATTCCCTTGAACTTGCTGCTTGAATTTCAAAATTTCAGCAGAATCTGACCACAAAAACATTTAGGTCAAAGATTGCAGTACATGTGTAGCAATGCATGCCATTCATTCCATAAGTGGGTGTCTGTATGCGCTATCTCAGCATGTAATATCAACGACCACCGCCGCCACACAGAGAGAGAGGCATCTACACACTCATTGTCCAGCTGATAAGCTTTAGGTCAAAGTCTTGAACCACAGTAAACTCAGGCACCAGTTTGTCTGCCAAGTGCTTGAAGTGGACAGATCAGTAAGAGCCAAATGCTCTTGTCCCCTGGTGTGTGAATGTGTGCATACTGTAGGTAAAAAGCTGTAGGGTCGGGGTCTACAGTAGAGGTTGTGGGGGTTGGGGGACAGTCTCTGGGATTGTTGTGCGTGTTTGGAACAAAAGGCCTTGATTACTGAAATCCTGCAAAAGGCAGGAGAAGAGGTGTTAAAAGTGATACAGTTGAGAAACAAGGAAGACCTGGAGCCTAGGAGCCTTTTCAGTCCTCATATGTCTGCACCCTGTCTGCACATATCCACTCTAATCCACAATCAAACCTTAGTGCAAAATTAACTCCAAATTAATTGCAAAAGGTCAGAAAGTTATTTGCTGTGAAAGTTTTTTTTTCTGTAGTTTTAAAGTGAAGAACAATAACTAGGATTAAAAGAAAACTTCCCACAACTTTTTATGCAGCCACATAAGAATTGAGATGGTTTAATTTATGAGTCAAAAATAACTTTTGTTTTCTATTTGATGCCAATTTATTTATTAATAACCTTGAAAGTGTTGACATCGGGAGATGTCTTTGACAAAGAAAAACAAAAACGTGAGGTTAAAACACAAACGCACCGATACCTGTTAACCTCCAGAGCTGCCTCTGTGTTCTTATTGCCCCTCACACATTAGCTTTTGTTAACACTTCACATTGAAATTGACCCTGGCTGTTGGGTACTTGGGGAGGAGGAGGAGGGGGAGGTTGGGGGAGGTAGGGGGAGGTAGGGGGAGGTGTTCTCGAAACAGAGACAAAAAAGAAAAGCCAACCGACGATTGACAATTTCCTGATGGGAGGTGCTCCTTATCACTCCCAAAATCTCCTGTGCTCACCGGAGGACAGGGCACTCTTTCAGCCGCACGCACACAATGGACTAAAACTCCTGAAGAGAGAGAGAGAGAGAGAGATCAACACTATCATCGGTGAAACTGCTTCAAAGAAGTGAGTCCCTCTGAGACACATTTTGGTCTCTGGTCACTCAGGTAAGACAATAATTATTTCCAGTTTTTGCGGCTAATGTGTAATAATTTGTTTATTTCATCAAGATAAGCGATCATCCGTATGTTCAGTTAAGTGTTTGATATCACAGAATCATGCAGCTGATTAACCAAAGCTTAAAAACAACCCTAAATGAATACGCAGCCATGTTGTTATAATAATGACTGACTTGGATCCGAAATCATTTTCACGTAAAACATGGATTCTGATTGGCTTTTTTCATCGTATAGTGTCGCTAAACAAAAACTACTTTCAGTGAATTGCTTCAATTAAATAACTTTTTCTTAGATGTCATTTGTATTAAGCATAACCTCAAACACAGCCACAGGTGTTGCAAAAACAGTGCTAACAGAGAATATGCTCTTCTCACTTTATAAATTAGATCGTTTTTAACTGTGCAGGAATTAACTGAAGTAATTTAGGAGAGATGATTTCTGAACCAGAACTGCAGCTTCAGCTGAATGAATAATTTTCATATAATCTAGTCTACTGGTAACAAAGGTGCAAGCAAATTCCCTAACTGTATTCGCTGTTGTTTTGACTGTTTTACGTTATTAACACTCAAGTCATCTGCTTGTACTTCTAGGGGAAATCTAGGGTTTCTCTTCCGTTTCACTAACTGTTCTTTTCCCTCCTGTATCCAGCTCTTTCCAGCTCTTACCAGACCTCTAGGTATGCTGCATAGGAATGAGATTGTGCTCTCTGTTCTGGGGCAACTCCAGGAGGCCACAGAGAGCTCTGGCCTGGACACTCTGACCAAAGTGGCCCTGGAAGTGGATCAGGTCCTTGCTCCTTTCCAGCTTCCCACGAAGCCCTGTCAGAATTTCCCTGAGTGGACAGGTGTTGACGACAGAGCTCATGGCCTGTACCCAGCTGATGCACCTGGAGACCTTCTGCCTCTAAACTGCAAGGGAGAAGGCAACATGCTGTTTGATGCAGTTAGCACGCTGCTGGTGGGCAACACTGGACTGAGCTTGGAGCTACAGGTAAGCAATGTTGGTTTATAATTGTGGACTCTGTTTGTGTGCTTGATGATTGTAAAATTAATTACATTAATACTGACCCTCAGGTGCGTACTGTGTTGGAAATGGTACTGTGGAAGAGATACTACCTGTCTGGAATGATTGATTCTAAAATGATGCTTCAGGCTGTTCGCTTCAGTCTTTGTGCTGAAGAGTCCGAGGACATGCTCAACTTGCCTGCTACCGTCTTGGAGGCCATCTTTGATGCAGACGTCAAAGCTTCCTGCTTCCCTGGCTCCTATGCTAACATGTGGCATGTGTACGCCCTGTCGTCAGTCCTTCAGTTCAACATCTACTCCATCTACCCCATGTTCAATCTCAAGATCAGACCCTATTTCAACCGACTCATACGTCCAAGGACATGGCCTAAAGATTCTGAGGCATGTACTCTCCACATCATGTGGTCAGGTGAGCTGCAGTCTGGGTCTTTGTTCAGACCCAATCATTTTGTCGCACTAGTCCAGACCAGTGGTCTCACATTTGGAAATCCTGACAGTGTGGAGAAGGTATCACCTATAAAAAGTGAGGACTCGCATCTGTCTTACACAAACCTGAAGGACAAATACAACATTACCAAAAGAACCTTCTACCGCTGGAAGAGGCAGACACAGGAGCACTGCAAAAAATCTGCAGCCAGGTATGAGGCAAAGTATTTCCTGCAGGCCTGTTACTTGGAGGGCAGGCTCATCCCACTACACCAGTTCAAAGAGTTCTTCCCTGAGATCTCAAGGTCGTCTTACTACAATTGGAAGCATGAGCTCCTGAAATCTGGAGGGAACTTCTCCACCTCATCTTCAGCCGGAGAGATTAGTCCTGGGGAGAGCACGGAACAGGAGGCCTGGTCGTCACCTGATGCAAAACAGGATGAGCTGGACCACCATGACAGTGTGGCCAGGATGTTTGGTCTCAGTCTTGGCAAGCTGGATCTGGATCGGGCCCAGAATGTGGCACATATGCAGGAAGCTAAACGCTCTCTGCAGAATTGCATTGCCATGAACTCCTCCCTACCCTTCAGGATCTTCAAAAGAAACTTCCCAGGGATCTCCAGATCGACCTACTACAACTGGAGGAGAGAAGCCATGTTGTTTAACAGGGGTTACAAAGGAAGTGTTGGCAGCAGTGAAGATAGCTCAGATGCGGACAAGAGCCAAAGTCCAAAAAGTCTGTCACCAGTTCTGCGTAACATCAATCATACAGCCGTGCCCAGGACGAGGATCTGTAGGCAAAGACATAAAAGTTTCCAGCTAGCATATATGAATAAAAAACAGCAACGAGATGCTGCCAAGCTGCAAGTCCAGAATTCAAAGTGGTCCCTGACAAAGTTCAAGCTCAAGTTCCCTTCACTGTCCCCTTGTTTCTACTGGCTGTGGCGTAGCAGGCATAGCAGCAAGAAGAAAGTAGCTATCCAGCAGAGCAACCTTTCTGAGAATCTGGAGAGCACTGCGACAGAAAACAACCTGGTAAGGAGGATGGAAAGTCAGCATGCTATCCCATTCGTTGAGAGCGATAAATATGTAGAAAGCTCTACCATGCCCTCATTTGATGTCTCACATTCAAAACATACCCTTCATGCCAGGGCACCCATAGATGAGCACATGTTTACGATGGATGTTGTGGCTCTGGCGAACTTCAAGGCCAAGGCCAAGCTGTTCCTACAGCAGCGCTTTGAGGAGAAATCCTTCCCCACATTTAAAGAATTCAGGTCTTATTTTCCCTTGACTCCACGCTCAACATACTACATGTGGAAGCGAGCTTTGCATCATGGGGTGTCACTGGTTCATGGGTAAACGCAGAAATCTTTTTATCACATAAAAGTAGCTCCTGGAAGTGAAATAAAAACTGTTTGAATAACTTTGTGGCCCCAAAAAACACATTAATCTGTCTGCTTTTTACTGTAAACACACTACTTAAGTTCCAAAAGACTGTTAAACACACTGGCTTAGCATCTAAATGCATTGTGTCCTTCCTCTCCCCCACCACCACAGCTCATTCCACCCTCCTGGACATTTACACATGTGTGAAAAGAAACTGAGCTCTGGGTCTGTTTAAACCCTGCATGTTGTCCTCCAGGCAAAAGGCAGTTCAAAGCTGTTGTTTAGTGGCATTTTGTTTGAAGCTGTTTCTTCTGCATTCTCTTTTAATCCGTGCTATGCATTGTACTTGGGGCCCTTTATTTTTTCCATTTTCATTGTAGTATGATTGTTAATGCTTAAATGTATAATTTTTTGTTGATGCATGTAATATTTACCTGGAGGATTATTTGCGATTTAAAGATTTTTGGAGTTCTTTGAATGTGAAGAGTAGCCAGTGTTTGCTTTCAGAGATTCTACTTCAGACGTTCTCTAAACAGGGTTCCAGTCCTTCCTGATTTTTGTCTTTTTGATCATTGAATGTACACACCTCAGGGATTCGCATGGTGCACAGAAATGTTGTAGGTGATTGTGTTAAGTGTTTAGCATGTTAAACTACCCCTTTTTTTTCCCAAGTAATCAACATTATAAAGTTAGTTTTGTCACACTATATTTGCACTAAAATTGTTCCCATTACACTGTTGAATGTATTGTCTTAATCACTGTGCACATTCTGATAAGGTCCTACTTGTGTTTTTTTTTCAGCAAGTCTGCTTTTGAAAAATACTGTTAAAACTGAATTTTAATGGAGATAGTTTATTTTTTTGTACATTCCATTTCAAAACTACCTATTTCTGTGAAATATCATGGAGGTTCTGCCTTATATGCTGCTGTTTATTGTACCTGTTGTGTGTTGTGTCCATACAGACATGTTTTTGCAGAAATGTAATAACCCTGAATAATAGACTTCAGTTTCATTTGAACTTTCTGTATTTATTTTTTTTATTCATTCTGTCTGAAATTGCTACTATTGATACTGGCAGCCTGCGTTAAATTCAGTCAGGCAGTGAAGCAATTTGTACTCACTGTACTGTATATCAATAAACTATTGACCAGCATCACCCACCACTTCGTTTGTTTCATTTTGTGCTTTATCAGGCCTCGTATTGTGGGTATTTAATGATGCATTTTTACTGCTATATTTTGTAAATGACCTTAAGAAGTGCTTCCTTATGTCAGCCCATTAGAATGGGCCAATCCTGACCACTAGTTTTTTGCTCCATGGTATCTTAAAGCAATCACACAAGCAGCTGTAAAATACTGATTTGCCTGAATAAGTGTCATTGAGCTGTTCTGATTCAAGTGAGACTAATAATCCCTTTCTAAGCACATGGAATTTAATGTCCCATTAGCTGCATCTTAATTGGACTCTTGGAAAAATTGGACAACCTAGCACATCAAATTGTTCACTTTACTGGCCGAAGTCTGCAGTAAATTATAACTCAAAAGACACGAAGCACGTTCATGTCAACAACTACAAAAGGAATAAAAGGGAACAAAATCTTTTTGTATAACCACAGAGAAGCAGGTCAAATCAAGTTGGTGGCTGAAGAAACTGGTTTGGGTTTTTTTTGCTCACTGCATTTGCTCTGTTTAGCTATTGTGCTTATGCTAATGAAGGTAATGGTCCAGAGTGGGAGGAATGAACTACAGTGAAGGGGGAAGGGGTTAATTGCATTCATGGGTATAGAGGTGTTTGAGATAAGGAAAAGAACATCCAAGAGTTTGGGGGAGGGCTAGAGGTAAAGAGAGAAGGAAGGGGTGGGGGTCTGCCTTTGATAAGGTGATACCACAGTGGTGTCTAGTAAAACTGAGGATTATACACTTAACTCTCTACTGTATTTGAGTAGAAAAGACAGTATATGATTATTAATAAAACAATCTTTCTTCATTGTGTCTATAAACAGTCTAGTATGTCTATGTCAAGAATTAAAATACATGCAGTATTGGCAATTATAGTACATATCTTTAATACAAAACCTCATGGACTATCATCTTAAAACTATGTACTGAAGTTGGTTAATTAGGCCTGTATAGATTAAAGGATCAGTAATATGAAAAGATACTTAAAATGTCTAAACTGAACCAAACTATTGATTAATAATTGTTTAAATATGAAACTGTAAGAATCAAATGTTTTTTTTTTTAGTGTCTAGTCTGACGGACAAACAGCTCAGTCTTGGTCTCATCATTCTTCCAGTTGACTTCAGAGTCTCCCACATGTCTCCTGCTAAATTCGAGCTGAGATTTAATTTTAAGTGTGGTGGCTTTCTCTTCTGTACTTTTTCAAAAAGCTTGGTGAAGATCCTGGGCAACTGTTGTTGTATGCACTTCCGCTGTGGAAGCTTGTAAGTCTTTCAGAGGTGTCATTGGTGTCTTGCTGGCCTCCCTTACTAGTCCCCTTCTTGCATGTCACTTAGTTTTTGACTATGGTCTGCTCTAGGCAGATTTATGCCTGTGCCACATTTCGTCCATTTGGTAATGATGAATTTAATTGTACACTAATTAAGTGGCTTTTTGGCCAGGATACTGCTTTATACAATGATCACATGAAACATTCAGTGCAGGTGATCTCCATTTATCTATCTTCTGAAAATGAGAAAACTTGTGTTTTGATTAAAATGCTCTACTAAAATTTGAATATAACACAAGGTTTTATTTAAAGGACTTATTTATCACAAAACAACGTCTACAGTAAGAGCCATATGCTGCTGAAATATGTTACTTCACTGAAATGAATGTGGAAACTTGACAAGCAATTAACAACATTTGCAACTTAAAAAGTGTACCTTGATTTTAAAGAGTCATGTGATCTGTGTCTAAGAATCTACACAGTGAGTGACCTTGGCAAATATTTTATGAAGTCTATTCCTTTTGCCTTTGAGTCTGTTTGCCATCTTCATCTTCATTACTGTATGATGGGAGGAAATCTCACTGGCACTGAGCTACTCTACATTGTTTATCTCAAAAATAGCATGAAAATAATGAGGGTTGGCAGGTGGGAGCTGAAGTCTTCAAGGATTAGCATACTGCAGTTTGCTCAGAAAGACAGTCTGATAAAGCACAGAGGCATCTCAAGGATGCCAAATTTTCTCAGTAAACAAAACAGACCAGTGGGACTCTTTAGGCTTGTGGTCTGTTGCCAATTACCCTCTGATATGAGCAATAGTATAAACTCAGACAAACTTTGAAATTTGACCTCAGTGTGGATAGAGTGGGAAAGAAGATAAGTGGAAATGTAAAACTATTTCTAACTAAAACATTTTTCTAATTGATCCTGAAGTCCTCATTTCAGAAGAACAGAAACATCTTTCATACAAGTATAAATGTACCAATCCTGCTCAGTTGCATTGTTAAGAAGATGACTCTTAGTTTCATACAGGCATATCCACTCACAGCGACAGTTTGTCCACTAGGTGGCAGTGGTTTTCTTTATAATAGGGTTTTGTTTCCCTAATGAAAAGAATGGCTTCAGGCACACACACTTTGGTTTGGACACAAAATCGATGTGTTAGTGCAGAGCTCAGGGTGTGCAGTGCAGATTTCTCCTGTGATAAGTTCATTAATAAACATAATCCAACACTGGAGCCAGTAATGCATAAACCAGATAACGTCTGGGAAACAAATTGTTTAATGATAGATTAGCACAGGACAGAAAGAGAGGGGGAATAAAAAAAAGCCTGTGGACGTGCTGTCAGGGATTATTTTATGTCATGACACACAGTTCTTTCCCTGTTGTTATTTTAATGATTATTACATGCAAATACCCCAGAGCTGCAGGTAAGATGTTACATACAAAGTTTGATATTGGTTGAAAGTGTGCACCTGTCTGATAAACCTTACTTACATTTGTTTTATACTGAATCAACACAATTCACTTCCTAAAGATCTAAAAGAGGTGAAAACTAAACAATCTATTCAAACCCAGTAAGAATTCATTTAATTCCCATGCTTTCATATGTTTTTTTGTTGCTAATGCAGTAGATGGGTCACAGTGTTGATTCAAGAGTAAAAAACAAAAATCCTAGATAAGTTATAACCACAATAATCCATAGAGAGCAGAGCATGTTTACTGTTGGGAATCATACTTTAGATATATTCATATATGTTTACTTTAGCTTTTTTTAATTTACCTGTTGGACATAATACAATTCTCATGATTGCAAAGTTTTTATGTTGATGTTACGTTGTGCAGAGTTTAAACCAGAGCACTAGCAGAGGGACAGTCCAACTCTACACTTGACTTCAAATAACTAACCTCTCAAGGTGTATGTTTACTTGCGGGATGCAGTTCTGAATTGTTCATGTTTTTTGAGAAGATGAGGAGCTTTTTGTGAATTTTCCATGAGTAGTGTGCAATTTGTGTGCTTAATTATGCAAAATGTGCCTGTGAGCATGCTCAAATCTTAGGCAGGGAGGCATAGCAGGGAGGATTTTGAGGATGCAAACCGAAGGTGGAAAGCATTAGTTAATTCAATAACAAAGTATTATTTACTCAGTTCTACCTGATATTTCTCTGATAAATTTACTCTCACTCTTATTCTCCAGTGATTTACTGTAGGTTTGCTGTTGTTGCAAACAGACCCAAACACACACACACTAAAGCTACTGATCAGAGACCTACACTGACAAGTAAATCAATGAGTGACTCTTTTTATTCTGTCTTTGTTTGCACTGAATCAATAATTCTGATTCTTTTTTGTTTATGAGTAGAGGGAGAGAAAGTGTGTGTGTGTGTGTGTGTGTGTGTGTGTGTGTGTGTGTGTGTGTGTGTGTGTCACAGGAGGGATTGTCTATGTATTAACAAAAAACAGTTACTGCAGCTCAGTTCCACTTGCTGCCGATGCACCAGACCACATGTTGACACATGATAATCAGGGCTAAAGGTCAGGTAAATAAGGACCTTGGTGGGTAATCTGTGTTTGGGGCCATGTAATCCTTTGTGTATGTTTGTTTTGCGTTCTTTTGCAGTTCTATCACCTGTTCAATTTTCATTCAACACAAGCTGACAAAAGGCAGGAGCTTGATCCCTCAATGCAACATCCGAACTTTGAATCGGACAGCAGAATGACCAGGTTGTGAAGTTTAATGAAGTTGGATCCAAAGATAAGAAGGTGGAATGAACAACTCAATATCCACCTGTGCATCAACCCAAACATTTCACATTTTACCTCTGAGGTTTGTAGGGATACCCAGTTTGAGTGGATTTTAGACCATTATTATTACAGTTTGATTTTCTTTGCTGCTCTTTATTTTTCACTTCTACTTGTCTGTACATCAGTAAAGTATATTCAGACTTAAAGGAATATAATTTGACATGTTTGGAATAGATAAAAAGTTTGCCATGACTTGTCAGTTGAACATTAACTATAGCCATACTGGGTACAAAATGACTTATTAAGCGGGTATTCATTACAAACAAAACATACTGTAATATAGTAGAAAAATAATACACTAATATAAGATGTATTTATAAATACATTTAAACAATTTACTCTTCCCTGAGCTGTGGTTTTCTTCTTTCAATTGGTTAAAAGCAGCAGAATAAATACAGGCCTGATCATCCTGTGACATGCACTTGCCCTCATCATCCTACAGGGCTTATTGTCACTGTGTCCTCCTGGGTGAGTGCTGGATAACCACCCTTGTCAAAATGACAAGAAAACTGTGCTCAATATCCCCTGCTAATGTTCTCTTTTGATTCCCCATGCTAATAACAGAGCCTTATTAGTAACCTCAACCTCACCAAATGAACCTCCCATAATGACCATGTGAGCTCCATTGTGAGCTGGCTCGGTGTAAGCACAGCTGTTGGTTCTTCTAATGGCTAATGTCCGGGGTTGTGATTAAAAGCACCGCAACCATGAACCATGAACTCGTTTCAGCGTGAGCTATTGTCAGCGGAATGAGAAGATAAGAGCTAATTGCTAGATTTTGTTTCAGCACAAGAGAAGAAGAGCGACATGCAGGGGAATAACTATGAAGTAGAGACAGGAAATTAGAGTTCGGGTAATAACTGGCTGTCTGCATTAGTAACTCCCGGCAAAGACCTTAAATGGGTGCTTTTACATTTGTGACAGGAAAGTTTTGATTGCCAGTTACTAAATAACTTTATGTATGTGAATATTTGTTCCCTTGTGTACTTTCAACAGACAATAGAAAGATGATTCAGAATACTGCAGATATCTCATCTTGGGTTGGACAGGAGAGGACATGACAGGTGAAAGTGTAATTGTCCTGAACTGTCCTTGATGTACCTCCTACTCATCACAGCCAGACAGTAACAGTAGATGCGACCAAGATAATGCGTTACACAGGCACGTTATCATTTGATTTAGGTGCATGCGTTTTAAGCTTTCACCTTCAAAGAGAACTCAAATGTTCTTGAAAACAGTTCAGAGCCTGTAACAGGTAGCCCATGGCAACGTGAGCTGCTGATACGCTGTTTGTGAGAACACCCTATTCCACCATAATGCAGTGAAAGCTGCAGAAACATATCAGTAAAAAAAAAACTTACTGTAAATACAGTGTGAGTTGGATGAATCAAATAGTCCTCTGTGTGAATTTAAGCTCATTGTTCAGTATATCAGATTGAATTATTGCATCTGTTTTAGTCGTATAATGTCTCAAGCTTACTAGTGATGCGGCTTTGGGACTTTGATAATTAAAGAAATTTACTGAACTATGAAGGTCTTAGATGTGGGCTCAGGGATATACATTTCACCTTCAAACATTCTACACAACTATCCTTGTGAGACTTTTACTCCTAAAGTGATGTGCGTGAGGCTGTGCGTGTGAGGACTTTATGGACAATGTTTTAACTCACGAATATCATTATTTTTAATTCCTTGCAGCACAATCTGTTATTTAGCAATAAAGACTAATTGATCCAAGCATATTAGAATTACTTTAGGTTAAAATGGTTGCAATGCATTGCTAAAAAATCTAAATAAACTGCTGTACCTGGAGACATACAAAGTACATTTATAACACTAATGCCATGAAAATGAACAACCCGTATTGCTCTTAGACAAGAAAGAGAATCTATGTCTACTTTTTCACACTAATTTATTACTTTTTAATTAGAACACCTTTACTTAACCTACAGTAAGTTTTTTTCTAACTTTTTAAATAGTAATTGTGTGATAGACGTTTAATTTCATAAAACCAACAAAGATAATAGGTGAAGCTAAAAGAGCAAACACTCCTCTGCAGTATATGTAGACTATTCCCATACATCTCAAGCGTTTTATCAGAGCATCTATCGAAACATCATCTTGTGATTTTGTTTGTCTTGTGTATTACATTTATATCAGTGCTTATTTCCCTGCACTGTCGCGAAGCCAGGCTGTAGCATTATAGATGATATGATTTTGCTGCTGTAATCAGCACAGAGATACAGTGTACTGATGAAAATGTGAGAAAATCAGCTGTACCATACAAGTACCCATATGGTTTGTGAGTGTGCTAGAGCAAAGGCTGGTCGCTCTCACCGTGCTGAATTATAGCTGTGTCACTTCTAATCAGGTCTGTAATATTTCACAAAAAGACAGAGGAGTCCCAGAACCCTCTGTCTGACTGCATTTGCTCATCTGCCTGCTCTAAAAGCAGAACCCCTAGACTGTATCTGGAGTATTGGACCATATTGTTTTGTAAAATCACTAGGAAGGGAAAACAAAAGTAAACTTTTGATGTAGAAGAGGTAGATATGGACATATCACCCTTTAGAGATTCTCTGAAGTATAAAAATGTGTTTTGGAATGAAATACTCGCTACAAGCAGAACATGTCTGACTGGAAGTGCGTGGGCTAACAACTCAAACTATTAAAAGATTAAAGCCAGGATTCCTGTTGGATAGGGTACCTGCTGAGCATATTATGTTTGGTCTATATAGAGATCAAGTTAATGTGAATTAATCATGGTATATTCACATCTGCAATGAGGGAGGAATAGAGAAAGAGATGTTGCTGGGGCAGTGAGTTTGCTGCATCAGCATTAGTGCATACGCTGCACTGCATACTGGGAATTTAGATCAAATTAGAGCAAAACGCATGGTCACTCAACTAAAAACTTATCCTCATTTTCTGTTTTTCACAGCAGTAGTCAGACAACATATCTTACAAACAAGAGCTGTTTAAGTATAACACAACACCTAAACCAAGTAGTTTTTACAATGTAATTCAAGAACAATGTTGTTCATTTCCATTAGTGAACTGTTTTATTATGGATTTTGACGGGACACAATACTATGGTAGCTCTGTAATTTAGAGAAATAAAAATTGTCATAGTTTTATGCAGATTGTTCAGACTGCAGTCAACATGACTGGAGTGTAGCATCTGTTTGTGGGGTCTGGTGCACTTGATGAGAATTTTGGCCTTGTTATAGAAAGTAAACAAGAAATGTGACATTTTACTGGAAATCCATGTGCCGCACAGGTTGGACGCCCATGTACAAACATACATAGTGTGGTTGGTTCAATGCAGAATGCAGAATGATAGCAGACAGTTCAAAGGGCAGGATGAACAAATAGTCTTGACAAATTGATCTCGAAATTGATCTGAAACAAAGTGCACCAGGGAAATAAGTTTCAGCCAAACCTCAAGGTTTATGTTGATGTTGGCTTTTGTACACTTCTTAAGAATAATAACAGTAATACATGTATTTACAATAAACATTCGTAATACTTTATGTATATATCCTTTTGATAACTGCAAGTACTGCGTCACTCAGGCTAAATTAAACAGTGGCACAGGGAGAGAGAGAGAGAGAGAGAGAGAGAGAGAGAGAGAGAGAGAGAGAGAGAGAGAGAGAGAGAGAAAACCCCCCTGAAGACTCAAACATCAAGACAGTGGGCCAAGACCAGTCAAGTCTGAGTCCAAACATCCCTGAGACCAAGTCCTTTAAAAATGTCTTGACCTGGACTCTAGGGAAAGATCAGACTTGCGAATTGCAGCCCTGGTATAAAGAAACTGTATTAGCATGTCTTTGGGTTGAAAATCAGTTGTCTGTATTAATGCAGTCCAAGTGAAGAGGAGAGAATGCTGACAGGGAGAGAGTTGCTTTGTTTTCATTAACTGTAAATTAAATGACATTTCCCATGTGGGCTGTAACTTCAATCTGTCTAGATTTATTAGCTTTGGAAACATCGGGAACAGTGCAACAGATAACCAACAGATCCGTTGGGTTAGGTCTTTCATTTGAAGCAGCACAGCGTTGCCACGATGTGTCCAGTCTGACCAGGCCTTATCTATCAGAAGGATGTTGACCACTTTACTCATTATCAATCAAGGTTGTCTCCGCTAGTAAACGCACACTCTGTTAAGTCAACTATCATTTCAAGTGGTTGTGTGGCTAAAATGAGATGATCCCAGTGCAATCATACATCTCTCTCTGTCTTAATCTTAAATAATCTCTGTCGTTCTCAGTCAGCCTCTCACTCTGTAGCTTTATGGGTTTTTAATCAACTCTTCTCGGTGACGCTCGCTGCTCTTCTTGAGGCGGAAAGCGAGGGAAAACAAGATGAGGACGTGAACTTCAGAGCCCTCAGAAACCAAGTTAACACTCCATACCAATAAACATGACTCTGAGGAAGGAAAGTAATAAACACTTGAAGCACATCTATATACGTAATATACTTCCACAGCAAGAAATTATTTAGTATTGACAGGCCAAGAGATAACAAGTTGAACATTACATTTGAGCTAAAAGAACCATAAAGAAATAGACATTGTGGGAAATACACTCTATTTTATTAGTGTTGGACAGAGCCAGCCAGGTTTTTCTCCCCTCCAGTCTTTGTACAAGGCTAAGCAAACTGGCTGCTGACTGTAGCCTTATATTTGCCATACAAATGTTAGAGTGGTATTGATCTTCTCATCAAACTCTCTGCAAGAAAGCAAATGAGAATAAGTCCTCAAAATGCCGAACCATTCCTCTAAGCAATCACTCCTACACGTCTCTTTGTATACATATGGTAGAGTGGATAGTTAAAACTTGGAATTGAAAGTAAAAACTTTCGAGCCTCTGTATGATCTAACTCCGTCTACTTTTTACACTCAGCACTGTTGTTAACTTTTCTCTGCCTTTCAAACGTCTTTCTTTGAAAACTCTTTGTTCAGGTTTTAATAAACACATGACAGCTTTAGAATCGGATCCTTAATAGGATGTAATACATCTGTTGCCTGTATTTATAACCTGATTTCCCCACAGAAATCACAGAACATTCATTTTGTCTTGTCTTTTACCTGCCGTGTCTTTTAAACAATTTGAACTAAGGTAACAGTCAGATTCTGCCATGAAGCACTCATAGGAATTTCAAACATAAGAAAAAAGGCTAATGTTTCCTTTCATCCAGTTTGTTTTCTGTCTTATGACTATGTCTATCTAGCGCTTTTGTTTACGCTAAGAATCTATGATTTATTTGTTCTGCATATCCACCTAAGTATTATTGTCTTCCTCACAACAACATGGAAGAACAAAGAAATGGCTTGAGATACATCGCAACAAAAATAAGAGGAAAAAGTAATTACTTTTTCCATCATATGAAACCTCAATTCTTTATCATCCCAAACTCTCCAAACTTCAAAGAACTATTAGATTCCAGTGTCAGAACTAAGAAATGCAAAGTTGCTGAGAATTGCATCCTCCAAACGCTATGGAAGAGGAGGGTGCAGAGAGCGATAAATACAAAGCTGCAGAGGGCTTCAAAAGAGAAAATGAACACTTGAATTGTAAAGAAGCCTATTGTTACAATCTGAGCTCAATGCAGGTCATCACAATGCCTCCTCGTAAGTAAGCCACGCAACCAAAAGGAAAAGGAGAATGAGTCGAAGATAAGCAGGAGCATCCTTCTTCATCTATATCACAGTGCCTTGCTTCGGCAAATAAAAAAGACACCATACAGTGAGGGTTTCTAACTATTCCAGGATGGAAATTTGGCCTGAACTCAAAGCAGCATCACATTACACATAATACAAGACAATATGATAGAATATAACCAAATGATAAAATTATTATACACTAGGATATGCTATGCTCTATTCTATTGTACATTCTAATACAAAACTATAAGATAAAATATATTATTATATGATGTAATGAAATACTGTACAATACAGCATGATGCATTTTAATATACTGTATTTGTTATGATACATTTAGATGTAATATACCATGATACAATATGTTACGTACCAGAGTGTATGATACATAAGTTGTGACATATCAGACCATACCATTCTACAACATATCACACAGTACAATCGCTGTTGTATGTAACATAAAATGTGTTGTGTTTATGTTGTATTAAAGTGTGATATGGTGCAAGAGAGAAAAAAAGAAAAAAACATTAAGAAAAATGTAAACATGTTCTGGAGTTTAACTTTAAACTAACTAAAATTCTGTTTATAGTTCTTCACTGTCCAGTGTCTAGTTTGTTGTTTGTTTCTTTCTTCCTCACAAACATGCATTGTAGATGTTGGGGATACTTCTGCCATCATTTTGGCTGAAGTGAATGGCAATGCCGGGGAACCAACTTCTCGTGCAGAAGAGTAGCTGTTCATAGGTGCTCAATGTTACTAAATATTTCGCAAAGGCATGTTTTAATGTCAGCCTTATACTTCATCTGATTAACAATGCTTCTTTCCTCTTCTTCATGGTAATGTGCTACGCATTGGCCACTTGTCACTCTAACATGTCTGGGGGATGTTTAGGTACTATCATGATAAATCAAACTAATACATATGATAATCACTCTTCCACATTTACTTAAAAGGCGTGTAAGTATGGGCACTTAAGAAGACAATCTGCGCTGTATAGAAAAGTGTAATTACCATAGGCATTGATGTATTGTTGTTAAATATTATGAATGCAGTTTAAGGTGTGCAATGCAAATGACCAAATCCTTGTAAATTCTTGAACAGGGAAGTATGTATTTACAACTGGACTACAGTGGATTTATCACATCATTGCGTTTTCCCAAGTTGAACCATACAGTAAACAATGTTTAAGCATAAACCCAAAGTTCACATATGGTATAAAGGTCATACTTAATCACATACATTGGTAACCAGTTGCAAATGTTATCACCACACCTTTTAGACTGTGCAACAGTTAACATTCACGACATAAACAAATGTGACTTTGCTACCCTCTCACAAAGTTTGCCGACAAACTATTTGATACAATGGCTCCTGAAAAACCCACTTGAGCCCCCTCCTCTGATGGGAGTCTACAAAACAGAGTTTGTCAACCTCTTGGAAAAGAAAAAGGCTCCAAATTCAAGAGACACTTGAATATTCCAACATCTCTAATTTGTACATTGCACAAATTGACTGACATTAGCTGCAACACCTTTTGCCCAAACTGTATAAACCCCAGCTACAATATAGCACACTTGAAGGTATTATGAAGGCATCTGTTTAATGCAGATTGCCAACAGATGGAAACACTTTCAGTAACAGAAATTAACAGCAACACCGGTCACTGCCTCTGCCAGGAGCTTAGAATAGGATATGTAGGATAAGTGCATTTTTTCCATCAGCTCTTTACACAGAATTATCATTTGCATACATGTGTCAGTTGTATCATGTGCCTGGTTAATATTTTAAGATAAATACTGTAGCTATTTTTAATCTATATTTTGTATCTTCTTCGATTTTTTCTTTCATTATAATATTTGTAATTATCATTTAATAATATATTACGGTATATAATCATCATGCTCATTAATCTAATCTAACATTTTCATAATTTACATGACATAATTAGTATCTTGATGAACATGAGATCATGCTTGATTTAACATAGTCAAAATATTTAGATTTTTGCAATTTTAGCTTTGTTGATACTATATATATATATCTGTCTTCATATAAGTCTGATCTCTAAAGAACTTAGAAGGAGGAACCTAACTTCCACATCTTGATCTGAAATGAGGTCTGTGTTTCACTTTCAGATGGAGTGCGTGGGGTATGGAGGTAAATTGATCCCAGATTTGATGGAAAAGTCCTCTGTTGCTCAGGGGGATCAATCCAGTGTCGCCTTTTGAAGATACAGAAACACTTTTTAGCATTCAAAAAGCAGCTCCTTCTGCTCAAGAGAACAGAGAGCAAATAAGAGAATGGTTCATTTCTATGCACCCATGGTAACACAAATGCACCCTATCAAACAATTCCAGACAAAGGCATAGCGAGAGGCCCTGGGGCGTCAATACCTGTCCCTAAACCTGAACCAAGAAGGTGCTGTCTAATTGGTAATCAATCCACATACATGCATTTTGAAAATCGAAGACCTTTATTTCCATATTTCCTTGCTCCTCCATGTGAGTGTAATCGGATGACAGTGGAAAATAGCAGTGCTGCATGCGCAATGAGGGTGTTATTAAAACTGATTAATGCAAAATAATTATCACCACATTGTTTTGACATAAACAAGTCAATATAACATGCTGCTCTCAGCTATAGCAAAGCGCTTTGTCAGGCACATCAAAAGAATGGCACAGAATGCCAAATGCCACAAAAAATGCTCATATGACATTTGCCCCCCAACTGATGGCTCAGTAATTTCAGACTAGAAATCATACAGGCCAGAGGAGAGTCTGCTGAAAGTTTAGTCCCCGCAAATCTTACCCTTATGCTTTATAAGCTTTAACAGTGAATGTGTATTTCCATTCAGGAGCGCAATAAAATGTGAGATAAATGCACAGTTTTAATTTCATGATCCCGCTGCAACACAGACAAGTGGGATGCTAAGCCTCTCACCCCTTGTTGGATATAGGTGAGTTTAGCAGACCCACACATCTGGAGTGGTGTGAGGGGCCCAGAAGTAGGGCTTAAAAGCAGCATGTGTCTTCTACTGCAAAGCCAGGACGGTATTGATGCTAATGGGACTGGGGCAGCCCTGCAGCTTGCCACCTGTATAATCTCCTCTAATACTCTCACCACCCGCAGCTGTTTACTTTCCCATTTGCCTGAGTTATTCTTCCACACATTCATTGTGTTCATGAGATGATGACTGCAGCCATTTGCAGAGTCTAGAAATTTCCACTGCACAAGATATAACATTTAGTACTAGAAACCAAATAAAACTTGAGGTTAACTTCTCCAGAGATAATGAGGGCCACCTAAACCAAGAAAAAGGAGATTCTAAAAGGCACTGACAACAAAGCAACCACAGAAAATGTGCAGAGGACAAGAAGAAACACTATACTGTTTCTGGTTTGTTTAAAGCAAGCAGACTAAAATCATTTTGGTGTTACGGTGTTGTTATAGAACAAGCAGTGAACAGTTTTGGGTAAGAAAAAAATCAAACAAATCAGACAATGAAGTCCTATTGGTTTTAATAGTTTAATACCTAGCAGACTCCAGAGGCTGGTCTAGAAAAGCTCGAGTTTAGGGGAAGAAAATTGATGTTTCAGTGTGGACAAACAGCTAAAACAGAGAAAGAAATGTGGAATTACAGAATCACCTGTAATGTTTTCATTGCGCTTTGTTGCAATCTTTTCTACCTCTGCTGTGCAAAAGCAGCTGAAGGTCAGCTTGTTATGTCTCCACACCAGTGAGAACCATTACCAGAGGCATTATGTTTTCAGGTTTGTCCCTTTGTATGTCTGAACTCCTTCTATCCTTCTGTCCCTTTCTTGTGAACATATCTCAGAAACACCTGCTTTGATTCAAGGATGTGCTAATTTGTGAGAGAACAGAATGTTTCCACTCTGACTATTTTATGCTCAAACTAAAAATTCACATTAAATTAGGTGGATAGAAACTACTCTGAATACTGTGAAACACAGTTCCAAAAGATATCACCTAGGTTACCACTGGGGACCACGGCTGTCATATCTTGTCTTTCAGCAAAGATGTGATAGATCGTGTATGGCAACTCAAGGGTCAGTTTTTCATAATACATTACATATACAGTTAAAGCAGCTACAGTCAGTATTAAAAATGGATCACGCAGCTATTTATAAGGTGTTGCTCACAACAATGACCCGCAGAGAATTGTCTCTTGACTTTGCAGTTCACTTCAGCTCTGTGGAATTTTCTAAAATCTTTTAACTCACTGTTTTGGTTTTCTGGGTCCAAATATTACCGTTTTATTACCCTCTCGTAGTGGTGTTTTCATCTGTGGCGGGTATCAGTTTTCAGCAAGAAGATGGTAGTCATTTTCCCATCGTTTTGTAGACTCATCACCATCAGATGTGAGTCCATTGACACAAAAACTGTGTTGATTATTTGGTGGTCGGAGACATGTTGACCCAGCTACACATGTGAACTGTCATTCACCTGTAGGTAACACTCAGCAGCATGGTCCTGTAGTAGAGGCAGGATAACGGTATTAAACGTGACACTAAAAATACAAATAGGATCAAAATAAACCAATAATCATGTGATTATATTAGATCAAACCTTCTCACAGTAAGAACCCCTCCTAACCTGCTGCCGCCCTTCACTTTCTTTGTCTCATTTTCCCTTGATCTCTTTCTTCTCCTTCTTCATTCTGCCTTGTTGTTGTTCATCCTTTGAGTGCATTCCTGAAAAAAGAGAGAGAACATACAGTAAATTCAGTATTTCTCTCTTAGAAGAAAACCCTGAAACAGACAGTGAATCTTTTAGAGCTCCTATTTTTGAACAATTGTTAGTGATTTAACTTAGATTTTCCACTCTTATGGCTAGAGTCATAAGAGCCTTTCGTTCTCAGTTTTGCAGTGCTGTTAAAAATCTTAGAGTGATAGTTCATCAGGACTCCTTCTTTTGCTCTGTCAACTTCGCTTAGGCCTCCGAATTCTCTGCTTCAAAAGCCTTCTTGCAATTTGTTGTTTTTTATGATCATATCATTCTTTTTCAAGGTGACATGGCTTACTTTCTTGTACAAGTCATCTTGCGGAGTTGAATGCATCATCTTCCTCTTTCTCCTGTTCTCAGCTGATGTCTTTGTTTGTAGCTTTCTAAGAAAGTGCAGAAATCTTGGTCATGTTAAGTAGCTCTAGTCCAGGTGACTGAAAGACACAAATGCAATAGGTAAAGTATAGCTCCATCCTAATCTTGGAAATGTAGAAACACCCAGTAGCCTCTTCACATTTGAGTCAAGAATACATAAAAGAGCTGTTAGCAAACAAATTACATGACTTACTGTGAAAACTAAGTATCTTTTTTTCAACAAAGAGTCTTTTTTAAAACACATTTCTTTTTGTGTCTAAGAAATGTATGAAGCAATGCCATACACTCTTTACAATGTACAAAAGACTTTTCAAACCCTACCAGATTAAATGATAGTGAAAACAATCAGGTGTGTATTTTGTATGCTTTACTGTAATGTCTGTTGCAGTTTCTAGTAGCTATAGTATAAGAACTTGGAGAATGATCTGTGCAGTGTGAAATGAGGCACATACTGTTTATCACCAAATGGGTAGACCAGGAGCTGTTTCCCCTCCAAGGTCCTCTGTTATTGTGGCCTGTTGTTTAACAGTCAATAAAGCAGGTAAGTGGCAGTGACTTGGTGTTGGCACAAGCTACGTACAGTCCCTGCTGAGCCACCCAATTGCCAATATTCTCTACTCACGTCTTGGGTGCCCATATGTGTGGCACATTCTTATGGCCATTTCCCAGATATAAATGATGACTTTCTACAATAACTCAAGGTTTGGCTGTCGACACATCATTCTGCAGAGTCCAAGAAATGTTAAAAATTGAGCCAAGGACACGAAATGGCCTGTTCCTCATATTTTTGTTCAAAACCTACAGAGACACAAAATTTGTGGCTTTTGGCTAACTAGCATCCATGAGGGACTTGTTTGGTGAATACCCGTCCTTTGATTCCTCAAAGGAAATGGTTGTCCCAGAACAATATCAATATTGTATTGATGAGTATTTCTCTCCAACCCAGTCTTCTAAAAATGACGATTCTATATAAGTAAACTGTAATTAAAAATGTCTTTCTGTAAGCAGCGTATTTGCAGCCTAATTATATTTTCTATTATTATAATTATCACAATTAACCTAAATGATAAGTTGTAAATACACTGATATTTAACATATCAATTAAATGTACACAGGCAACGTGGTTTTGTCTGACATACAACATGCTGTTTTGTTTTCCGCCAAAACATCTTATAGTTCAACGTCTAATTTTGCGACACCAGTGATTGTGGAGTGTCACACTACAGTTATTTCCCACACAACATCAAAAAATAATCTAAGTGTTTTATTTTCTCTAAATCTTGGGACGCATGCTAACAATCACAATGTACTCAGATATGGTATGTTACACCATTGTTGATGGATATTTCCTATTAACTACACTATCCATCCTAAGGTGCATTTAGACAGACATTTTATCTTCACTAAACACACTAAGACTGGCATAAATGTGCATAGCAAATTTCATTAGAATCAATTTAGTGATAGAAACAGTTGAGATGTTTGACTTACAACCACAAAAGTAAACACGGTGGTTCTAGAGAAGAACGATCAGCAAAGTAATCCCCATCTAGGAACCATGGAAATCCATTCCATGTGCTTTGTGTCCTTTCAGTTTTTCTGAATCGCTGTGTTAAATGTTACATATGATATGATTCTAAGAGAGATGCATAGAAATGGGAATGTGAATATTCATGTCAACAGACTGATATGAATAGTTAAACGCCATAGTGGATGATGTGTAGAAGGGGTGTTTGTTTCTCGTGGAAGATTTTCCTTAGAAATGAGGCTGACAGCAGCTCTCAGTGCCTGCATGTGGTTTATGGACTCTGTCGACCAATGAGCTGGCTGTGCTGATGGCAAATGTGGAGTTAGTGGCCCCGCTGGGATTATGAATGGCGCATTTTTAATTATCATTTAATGACACTCTAATTACATTTTTGTGTCAATGTGTCTCAGTAATTGTCCCAGTGGCTTTTCGAAGTATATGCCTGAAAAATCATTCAGAGAACTGTGCTGAATAATCAGAATGTGTGAGTGGACAGACACTTATTTACTGCAGGTAATTCAAGAGATCATCCCGATCAATAAAATTTGTCATTTGCCTTTAAAAGCTGTAAGTCCTCACACAGTTCATGTATGATGTTGTCTATGATAAACGAGAAAAAATGTTCCTCTATGAACCATCTGTTGTTTATGTACATGTCATCCTCATTATTTAGGGAAATAGCATCAACTTTAAATTAATATTCATTCACTAAAAACTGATTCAGACTTGTAATTATGTGACTTAAATTCCCATTCTGAAATAACCTTAGTCAACACTCATTATGTTGGAGTTAGTTGATTACAGGGAATAAACACATATCTTTGGATATGCTTACAAAAGCTTTAAACAAATATCAATTTGTCTCCCAAATATTTATTTTGCAAAGTGGGAGTAAAGAGCAGTCCTGACAGACATAAACATTATGCTAGAATTTGTGGTGTCCAGCGGCAGTCTAGGTTATTTATCACATTTTGGAACTTCTGTGTGCGGATAGCGAGGTTGTTGACTCTTCGACCCCCGCACTAAATCCACAGCTGAGATTACTGGCTTCCGTTATCAGACCCTGTTGAGCCACAGTGGAAGATTGCACATAAATCTCTGTGAGAAAATAATAAGGGCTTGTTCTTCTCATCTCAGAGCTTTTTATCATAGCCCTGAATAGCACAACCACCCACACAATCACACAGCTGCACAGACGCTCACACATACTTACATGTACAGAATCAAAAACTACATTTGCACGTGTTTACGCACCTGCAGCCACACATATACACACCACTCAGAAGAAAGCTATCGATCCAGCTTTTTTAATAAATTGAAGGATTCTGAAGAAAAGACTGTGACTGGACAAGTAAAACCTAATAAAACACCCATAAGGTGATTAAAAATGTAGGAGTTTTTGTTAAGGTGTCACACTTTTCATTCCAACGGACCCTAGAGACATCGTGTCAGTGTTGTGGAGTACATAGATGACAGGTTGTTCTGAAGATGAGCTGGCTACTAGAGCACATCTTCACAAATGACTGTAGCACCTTCCAGCTGTGGGGATGATGCATATAGCTCTATGGGATGTATGTATGAATAGCCTGAGCTTAACTCCATGCTGAATATATCACAGCTGTCCTCAGGATCTTTCTCTATTTCACACACACACACACACACACATACACACACACACACATACACACACACACACACCAGCCCACGCACATGCAAAGCTCACACAAAGCTATACACGCACGGATAGCATCCTGTGAAAGGGCATCCTGTGGTGAAAAGACATTGCAGGTTTTCCTTACTCTGCTCCTGAATCACAGTGTGGTATTATTCATAACAGAGAGACAGCTAAAGGCTGCAAAACACATGTTGGTGAAATCCTGTTTACATGTATCATGATGTACATGCTATCACATTTACTACGTTTGATGTTTGGTTTCTTGAAAGCGATACACATTACTACTTGGTTACAGTAACAGCCGAGAAACGGCAATTGGACCATTAGATTTGACCAACTGGAATTTAAAATTGTGCCATTTCTTTAGGCACTTGGAAGTAGCAGAAACAAGCTGTGGATGCATAAACGGGTGGGAGGGCAGTGGTTAGCACCAGTCACCTCACAGCAAAAAGAATTAGGTTTATATCCTGGGAGCCATCTGGGGTCTTTCTGTGTAAAGTCTGTGTCTTCTCGCCACACCTGCATGGGTTTCCTCTCTGTAGCTCTATTCCTCTGTGTGTTTTCTCCAACAGCCCAAAGACATGCAGGTTAGGTTAAATGAAGACTCTAAATTGCCATAGTTTAGTAAGTGGTATAGCTAATAGATGGGTGGGATGTAAGTTTTATTATTCACTCTCCTTTCAGCTCTACAAAAAAAAAAGTTTCTTTAGCTGCTACGTATAGTTGTCTTTTAGAACTTTTTTAACAGATTACAGCTTCCTGCTAAAAACAGTATTGTAAGAGTGGTAGAGGTGAACCAAATCAATGAGCTCAAATATATCAAAAAGATAAATAGAGCTACATAGTCAGATAATTCCTAGGTGTTCAGCACTAGAAGCAACACTTTCCCTATTACATATTAGTCATTTGAACAATTATTACTGTAAAAATATTGATAGTAAGTAAATGTGCATTGGTATTAGGGTTGCTACCAGTGAATATTTTTAATACTGATTCATTTACGGATTATTTTCTAGATAAACTAATCTCAAAGCTAAAGGTGATATCTTTAGATCACACATTTTGTCTTGCCAGTAGCCCACAGTAGAAAACACCATTACCATACCCTTAAAAACATAACATAGGCTTGTCTGCCCCTCATACAAATGCTGTGATAATATGCATTTAATCTATTTAATTCTGTGCTTTTGACTCAGCACACATACTCCGGGTGGGAGTTTTTTCAGAGCTTTTTGTAGGTGGAGGTCAACCTGCTTTTTTGAAGCTTCTATTCCAGTCCATTTAATATCAAGGAGGGCATGAAAAATATGACATTGTGCTACTTCTAAAATCAAGGAAGCCTATTATGACAGCAGTATATTCAGATGAAATGCAATGTGTGTGCTCACACAGGGAATAATATATACAAGTGCATATGAATATTTATGTGTGTGCGAGTGTATATAGGCTCCTCATGTTCACATATTGGCATGTGTATGCTTTCGAACATCAACAACGGTCTCCCTCTGACCCCAGTATATGTGTGCACAGAGCCCACTGGGATCCCACAGAGTCAACAGAACCAGACAGACTTTCATGCTGTCCATTAATCCTCACACTTCCTATCCCTTCTTCTGAGTTAGGTATCAAGCAAATGAAATGAACATGCATCCCCAGTCAATGAGCTTCCATTCGAAAGCACAAGGCATTAATGCAAGGCCTTTCTGCTGCTTTTTGCACACTCTGAAGCTGAGGAGAGGGAAGCGGAAAACATGAAAAGGTAGATCTCCCACAGGCTGAGCCTCAAATAGGTAGATTTATAGGGAAAGCACTTCATACTAGACCCAAGCATAAGGATACATTTCATCACCAAAGAAATGTGTCAAAATGTTTTATGTGGACCCAGCTGTTTCTTCAATAATAGAAGACGTCTGCAAGGCACAAATTCCTGGCTGATAATGAAACTCAAATGTAATCATCTGGTAATAGCATTACATTCACAATGACACTAACATTAAAATCTATTTTTGACGTTGAATTTTTAGATTTTTTGTATATTGATTATATAAAATGTATTATTTCATGGCATTACTCTTTTTTGGTATTAATGTATGTTTCCCACTCAGTAACACAGCTTGGGTGACTCCAGTGTGACCTCAAGAAAATATATGAGCAATATTTATGAGCCATGATAGTCCAGACAAGTTGCTTTTTAATTTATGTGAACTGAAGGTACAGACATTTTACATGAGTGCTCCAAACTATGCTGGATGAAAATGCATCACTTGTGTCTTTTGTATACTTTGGCACATTATGTAGAACATACAGGCTCCCTGAGAATCTCACAACAGATGCTCATCTTTTATGGTGCAGGAGCTTGTGGCCAAGATTTTATACAAACAACATCTCACGTGTTGGCTACATGAAAGCTTTACATAGCCAGGAGGAAAGGCTTTCTGCCAAGAGTATGGCAACTTTAGGGGTTTTAGTACAATAGTGATAGGAGACGTTTGCTTTGCTTTGAAATTTATTACAAACTGATGGGATTTATGGATTTTTTTAGTGGTCCACGTTCACCTGTGGCACTGTAGACATTAAGTTGCTGAATTTAACTTTTATACCCAAAAAACCAAACAGTGTCTCAAGAAATGCTGCTCAGTGGCAACTGGACTTTGACTTTTGAAGGAGTTTTCACCTTATATCCCGAAGGCTTCATTCATTTTTGGGATAAACACGACCTGGATGCTCGTGTTCATATATATATATATATATGTAACATATATATATATATGTTACAATATGTAGCATGCACACATGACATAATTCCTACACGAATAATATAAAACGCCACAAAAAGTATATGATCTTAACTTAAAATCACAAGAAATAACTGAAGTACTGACCATCACATCTGCTTATTCTTATTTGTGAATTTATAATAAAACACCATAGTAGTTGCATATGTGCAGTTTATATTTGTCATGTTATATTGCTGCTATTGCTATTTTATGACATATGTGTAATAGTGGGATTCTAAGCTAGTGAAATTCATTGTTCAACAACACTCACTCATTGTCAATTAAATAATTTCCTGGGGTATTAATCAATTAATGTTTTAGATTGTATCAAAGCAATTATTTGAACACAGATTTTTTTTAGAATGAAATCTACGTCATTTGTATTCAGATGAGTGGGAGATGCTTCAGGGCAACTAGCAAATACATATTGTAAACATTCAAACAAAACAGCGGGTACAGTGAAACAAAAACAAGGGATTAAAGCAGAGACTCTTAAAGCCTCTTAAACTAGACTAGAAGCATTTATCTCTGCCACCTTCCCCAAGTCCATATCTGTATTCCAACTGTTCCAAAAGGACTTGCTGAGCATTATGAGAAGAGTTAGAGTTTGAATGAAAATGAAAAGAAAATGCACAAGAACAAGAGGGAATGGCAAATCCCACCCCACCCTCCATACCCTGATTAATTAGTTCCAAGTTATCCATGAAAGTAATACACTGATAAGACCAGGAACAAACAGAGCCAATTACTAGCATTTCCCTGTGAGCACAGAGCTCCTGAACAGCAGCAGCAACGACGGAAAACATTTAAGACTGGGTCTTGTGGGCTGATGGACAGATGTTGGGAGGAGGTGTTTGCAACTGCTCTGTTTGCCTGGCAGCACACAGCACATCTTTTCATTTCTGAGCCAACTATACGCCATTATCAACCTGTTTTCATCAATGATGCGAGATGAGACCTCACCTAACAAAAGCCATCTACAACAACAGCTGTGATTGAAGGAAACCTTGGGATCAGAGCTGTGCCTCAAGGACCACAAAAGACAAGCCCCCCGACACACACACACACACACACACACACACACACACACACACACACACACACACACACACACACACACACACAGAGTCTCTTGTTGTGTTTTTGTGCTTCTTCATACTTTCTGATTGTGCTGCTGCCATATCATCAATACATTTATTCGGCTGCTACAGTTCCGAGCCTAAAATCTAATAGCTTGTATATTTTGTATTTAGAACTACCACAGCTATGTTAATGTGCATTATGTCCAACCTACGGGCTCACTCACAGTTGGATGGTCTGCCTCCAAGCACAGCATGATCTGACATTTTTTTTAAAGAGCACATCCATTCTTTTACTCCTTGTCATCATCATTATCCATTCTTGTCAAACATAATAATCAAGCACAATCATGCACCCTGCAATCAGCCTCTTTTTACTCATTTTAAAGCACCTTTTTTTCTTCTTTTCCAGTATAGATGTTTATCATTCACACATTTACAATGGCTCTTTTTCTCGATTCTTGAAAGGAAGGATGTTGACAAGCCAGGATTGATTTGTCATTGGAGTCGGGCTTCGCAAACTTGGCCGTGCCCTGGGGATGTCAACAAAGCCTTCACACAGGCTGGCTCACCACTGCATGGGGCTGTCATCGGGAGATAATTGACTGTCAATTAGAGACAGAGACAACAACGTTACAGCCAGCAGGAAGGCAGTAAATCACTACCTGTCTGTCAGGCAGCCTTGGCTGCCCGGGTCTTGTCTTCATTCCCTTCAGTCTCTGTCTTTATTTCACTCTTACACATGGTTCACTCTGAAGTATCCTGCTCTTTCACTTTCACTCATACTGTCTCATGTCGCTCTCCCTGCTGGTGTGTACAATGTGTACAGCTCTGTTCTGTTTCTCTACACGACCTTTCCAAAGGGTGATTGCTCTATTCACTAAGTCAAGACAAGTGAGTGAGTGGCCCCCGTTTTAAAGGTCTCCCCCTGCCACCAGCTGATTGTTGCCACTCAAGTCTTGCTTTGCTTAAAGGTCAAACAGTCTCAGTAACATTCCCCAGGTTACACACATTGCTTCATGTAGGTAGCTAACCGCCTTTTATCTTGTCATTGTGAGATCTGAGTGTGCTTCTGACATTGTGGCATTTATCTTTGTAAGCTCTATAGAGTTGCTGGCTTACGTCTGTGCTTACAAGTCCAAACAAAAAGCTGTAAAGCAGTGAATGAGTTGAGATAAACTTTAGAATTAATAATATTAATTGATACTGACAGACAGTACATGTCATCACTGTCACAGGGTTTCAGTGTCTTGTCCAAGGAAACCTCGACATGTAGCCAGGAGAAAGCAGAAAGCGAACCACTGACTCAGGGATTTATAGACAACTGCTCACCCAGCTGAGCTATGGCCACCCCCGAATGCACATAGACTGTGTCTCTTCTGAAGTTTGATTCGAAATTAAGTTTGCTTTTGCAAATAAGGCAGCAAATTTTTCAATTTTGTGTGCCATTTGAGTCCTAATTGTTTAGAATAGAGCACTTCCTGCTAATCAAAGAGACTCTAGCACTGAAGTAATTAGCCAAGCTCATAATCAGACTGTGGATTCCAGCTGGAAAACTTGAGAGTGTAAAGAACAACCTCTGCAAACACTCTTGATTCCTGCGTTACAAGCTTGAAGAATTGAACTGTACCTCCACGTTAATAAAGGGGAAATATCTTGCATATGAAATTAATCTTTGGAAACTCTGTTTACTGGTTCACCAGATGAGTCGGAGATAATGGAGCTGGCCATCTTAAACTCATGCTTGAAAGAAGAAGACTCGAGGGCACAGAAGCTGGAAAAGTTGTGAGTGGCCTCTGCAGGGAATGTTCTTACAGAGCCAGGTGTATTGTTAAAGATAATGACAGCAGCAAGTGTGTGTGGGTGGCTGGCGTATTATTCAGTGTTACTGTTTCTATTTCATGTTGCCTATAGCTACATGCTACTTAAGGTCTTATCTGCTGAGAGAAACTGTAATAAAACTCCCAGCGTGATGCTGTTAATTCAATCACTGAAGACAAGGAGGTCCAGATGTCATTCATCTGAAATGCTGTAATCTTTAAGGAATCATTAATGTGACAGTATCTGGCAGGGGTTGTAGGAAGTGAGCAGATTTTAAAACTTGAGCGTGAGCGTGTCATCATTCTTAGCATTTAGTGACATTTTATGACTTCCTTATTAGGAAGAGGTGAATATCTAGCCCAGATTCCTTTTATATTGGCTCGCACACCACAGTGACTTTTGATGACTCCATATATTTGCAGATTCTCATAAGTCTTGTGAGAAAAGGAAAAAGAACAAAATGAAAAAAAATTTCTGCAATCAGTTTTGAAATGTATTTTTCCAATCTTGAGATTCAGTCAGTTTTTTTGAAGACATTCAACTGCTCTCAATTAACCTGCAAATTGGCACTGTACAGTCATAAAAGCAGTGGATGCCCCATACACGACTACTTCAGGCAACCCACTGGTTTTGATTAGCAGCTCTGCCATACCTATGCTGGTGTGAAAGCCTTAAGCCCCTTTAACTACTCTGCTGATTCCTTTTTAATGTTTCAGTTAATGAAATTGTATTTTAATCCTACTTGTGACATGTGGAGTCTGGTGTATATGTCGCCCATGCTGGCACGAAAAGCATTAATTTATGTTGACGACAAGATGAGTCTAATAGCTTTTCCATTTTAGCTTTCCTGTCCTTTTTTTATCACCAATGAAGAAGAAAAGTAGTAGCTTCTTCAGGACCGGCATCTGTCACCACACACCCACAGCATGACTTGGAGCACGTTGCCTTGAGTTGTCCATTTTATATTTTATCCACACCCTGCTTCTCAATGTCCTGAGGAAGATAGCTTTTGAATTTCATAGACAGTCGCAACTCTGCTTGGAGCGTAAATGTTTATTAGGCAGACAGTACTGAATACACACAAAAGCCAATAGGAAGGGAAAAAAGAGATTAGTTTTCACTTCTGCTAAAACATGAACTGATGTGCTTTCACCCCAGGCAACAGATTAAACTGTCTACATGTGTATTTCTTAGTTGTGTGTCTGAACAGTAGAATTAAAATGTTAATTAGTTGTGTTTGAGACATTAATTGTCTAACAATGTCTGTACTCATGTATAGTCGAATTTATAGACATATTCTTACAGAGGAAGGGGATTAAAATACTAGAGTGAAGATTCATGAAATGTGTTCATTAGTGGTTTGTTTCAGCACCTATTTAGGCAGTCCAATTTTATTAAGGACTTTGCATGTTTCACATGGAGAGATTAGAGAATGACCACTGTAAATGCAGCAGGTTGAGAAAAAGAAAAGCATGTGGTTGAGAGGGCACCACAAATGCCCCCCATGACAGGTGGCAAGTACTGTGTGGGTCCTTCTTGGCTCCAAATCAGACCATAGCTCATGCAATGAATCACTAGACACTAGATGATATGTTTGTATTTTCTTTTCTTTTTTGTTCTCTGATTCCAAATATATTAACACAGTGGTAAACATGTATTCTCGACACATCTAATTTCTTACTTGCCCCCCCCTTCCCTTTAAAATATCAGCAGCCATCTGTTTCTGCAAATACATTGCACTGGCTTTTCAAAATTATTAAATTATTCCTGTAGTTACTTGTTCACAAATGCTGCACTATTCCTCGCTGCAAACCCTCAGTAGGTCAGCATGTGCTGTTAGTTTTTAGTTTAGGGTTATGAAGTTTGCACATGATTTAATACACGAATACCTTTAGAAAATCATTAAAGTACAAGTAATCCTACTTAATAATTAATAGCTAATAAAATTAAGGCAAAGAACATTTTTAGTTTTTATTATTAGTATTGTTATTACAACTATACTACTAAGTTATAAGTTAATAGTTAATCCATAATAATTACTGAACATTTGTATCTCTCAAAGCTGTCAAATTAATGGATTAACATATGTCTTTCTGAGTAAAAGTAAAAGTTACATAAAATGAAAATACTCAAGTAGAGTACTTCAAAATTGTACTTAAATGCAGTACTTGAATAAATGTACATTATTAATTTACTATGTAGTTTATTTTATAGTCAGTTTTTGTTATCACTGGGAAAAGGAGAGCTTAACATAAACTAACCAGCTGCTAGCTGTAGCCTCATGGCTTCTCTTTATGCTTAGTGAAGATAAGCAGCTGCCATGTAGCTTCATATTTAAACGACAGATATAAAAGTGGCATCAGTCTGTCAGATGTGCTTAAATGTCAAAATAATCTTTTAAATTTGAAAATAGCATCCCTTCATTTATTTTCATTATTAAAGTTTGTTGAGTATCGGATTTATTGTCAGAAAGAAGACCTACAAGATTAGTTTGACATTTGGCAAATGTGATTTATTTATTTGCTTTCTTAGCAAAAGTTAGATGGGAAATATCACTCTCTCATTAAGAATGATATCAACCTTAAATCCCCCCCCCCCCCCCTCCCAAAATGATGAACAATGCTTTTAATTAAAACAAAGAAATCACAAATATTACTTCTTGGTATGAGCGGAACACATAAATATGAATAATATATAATAATACAATTTTTTATCCACACTGATAACCATTTTGTAAGCTTTTTACTTAATCTTATCTTCTAAAAAAAAGACATTCCCCTCAACCGTCCAGCTGCTGCCTCTGGCCGACTTTGAATAGATGTACATAAATCTCTGACTCTGCTTTCCCTCGTTTGCTTTTGAGTTGATAAATAAATCTTTACAGAGAGATCTGGCTCTCTCCTGAGGGCTTCAAAATCCATAAAATTAGTTCCATCTCGCCCCCTTTCTTCCCCTTGCTTACAGACAAACCAACAAATGTAGAAGCAAGATAAAAGGCAGAGTTATGTGAAAACATGAAATCCCTCGTTTTCATTGCATTTGAAAGGCTTTTCCTGGAAACGCACCGCCTCTACTCTTCAAGTAGTGTGCAGAGACATGGATGGAGTCTAGCAGTGCAGCCTCAGTAGGTTCACGTTGTACTTTTGTAAAAACAGAGTTTTTTTTTCTCTGTTTGAGAAGTTCTCAGTCTGACCTGCATCATCCATTGGCTCTTCAATAACAGTAACAGCCTGGATATCCGTCTGCATAAAGAAACAAGATAAACAATGATCCTGCTGCTTTAATACAAAACCCACAGCAAACCTGTGCAAATAATTGCATCAAGAGTTCTTTCATGCATCTTTTCTAGATTCTTGTGTAGGCATAATGTAACAGAAAAGTCCAGTCTCACAATAAATAGATAATTCCTTCTAATGCCTAAAATGGCACTACAAAGCAATACCACTTACACATTTGTATAATATCCAGTGTGATTGTTGCCAAACAAAACAGTGATGTTGTTGATGGGCGTTTCTCAGAATTTCTTATGAATAAGTGACAGAATCAAGAATAGCTGACAATTTTTATTCTCCCTACTGAACGTTCCTTTTTGAAATAGGGAAAAGCAGATACACAAAAAAATCCTATGAAAAAAAAATCGAATCTAAATATAGATATTGGCTGTGGTGGGCTTGGGTGTGAAGCTCCCTGACCAGAATGCTTTCGTGATCTATGGCTGTAGCCTTAGGGATCACTATAGAAATGGAGCTAAAAAAGCCTGAGGCCTGGTTAATTTTATCCTCCAACATTTAGACAATGTAACATCTGTATGCTTTTGTTATGAGCTTGTGAGACATTCATTTTTCTATCAGTAGAAAAGGCAGTGCCCAGTCCTCTAAGCCCTAAATTCAAGGTATGTTCTAACCCAGCACCTGTTCATTGTTCTATTTTTATCAAGTGCCTGAGTCACATAAGCCAAATGAGCCTCTTTATCTGAGGTCGAAATCTGTTCAAAATCAGAAATCAACGCTGTGAGCAATTCCATTAAAATCTAAAATTAACATAGCTTTTCTTTTTTGTTGAATAAATAAGAAGAAAAGCTGCAACCTGAACTTCCACACATTTGCATTGTTTCCTATCTCACACAACTATAAGGAAACAACACAGGGAATGACCTCAGTGGGAGGAGACTACTCAATTGCTTTTCATTTTCCATTTGCCTCAGCTTTCCTGCTGGTATAAAATCCACATCCACATAGTTATCTCCCAAACAAACCTCTGGGCTACCATGTATTACACACTCAAGTCTTCAATGTGGCAGGACAACAATGTGTATTCCTGCAAAAGAAAATGTATAATTTGCAATCAAATACGTTTCTGTGTCGCTTTCCTCTGATTTCAAAAGGCTGTCATCTCCCTGTGTGTATAGGAAAAAACTGATTGAATGTTTACTGCAGTAAAAACTTGGTTGCTGAGAAAAATCAACTCAGAAAACAATCAGTGAGGGATATGTGCCATGTAAGCTGTAAAACACAAATTGTTCTCCACCTGTTTTTGTGTAATCCACCAGTGAACAATATAACGGGATTTTGTAAACCTCGACTGACGTTTTTGTCATGTGTGGGCAAGTGTGAGAGCTCATAAAGTGGAGGTTTCCAGGGCATTGCACCATCCTTGAGTGAAATACAATAACCAATGCACAAAAAGACTGCAGTCTAGTGTTGTAGCTTCTATTTAGAAACATGATGTGAGATTTCTCTCGCAGGATAATCTTTGGCATCATCCACTAATGCAGGCAAAAGATGACAGTTGAAATGATGAAAACTGACTCATCTACAGATGAGAGAAGCTCGAGGAGTCAGACGCCTAGCACTGCTTTTTTTTAATCAAATGAAAAAATAAATTATATAAACATTTATATACTGTATATATATCTTCTGAAATGATTGAAAGCTTGTGATGATGCTATTTGTAACTTTATAATGACAAACCCTACTCCTGAATATATTTATTATTTTTAAAGGGAGCATGTAAAACCCCTCTTGCACAAATCAGACAGAGCACTAGAGGATGAGCAAAATATTTTCCTGCTCACTGTCTTGTTTGCTAGGGGAAACACACAGAAAGCTGAGACAGTCTTCTTTTGATCTGTAGTGCTTATTAATTCAATTTGCGTGTGTGTGTGTTGAGCATTGCCTGTTATTCTGGTGAAAAAAGTGGAGCACACTTATTGTTTTGTATTAAATTTGTATTTTTCATCCCTGGTGACTAGACAAGCATCTTAACATAGTCTGTGCAGTCTGTGTTTGGTGCTGCAGCATGTTCACTGACAAAGACATCATCATCTTGTGATTCACTCCTTTAACACGAGCTCCTCCCCAGTTAGTGCTGCAGTCACACCTTCTGCTGTTGCATTTACATCAGAACAACCCAGTCATGTTAGACCAAAATCACCTCAGAATCAAGTCTGATACACAAAGATTTATGTGCATGGAGGGACAAGTTTCTTCACAGAAGATTTTGTGCAGCACCGTTATTTAGGTAGATTATTTCAGTACTTGTCAGCAAGTTCAGGAGATATTAACAAGGCTCAAGTGACATATTTTTATTTAACTTAAAAACCGATTTTGTGAATATTCTCAAAAAATAAAAAAAATAAAATATTCGTATGGTGGCGAAAGAAGGGACACTTCATCTGATAACTCTGGTGATATGTTAGAGAAAAAAAGGTTAGGCACCACTGTTATAATAATCCTAACAACACACTGAAAGATAATTGCTGCTCTTAGACTGTCTGAATGTGACTATCACTATAACACAAAAGCACAGTATGAAACAGCAGTTGGCCTTGTTCTCATATTGTGTAAAATTTAGAGCATTTATTTTCCATAACCGTGATGGTAACCACACAAAGAAAGGTGTACTTTACAGCAGGCAGCTAAGAGAACACTACAGCTATGAATTTCAGAGCTGATCCTCCATCTCTTTGTGGCAAAACCACCTACACTCCATGACTCAGTCTGTTTGCTTTTGCTTTAAAGACAACTCCACCATCTCAATTACTCAGCCCATTCTCTCAGTTTTTCAGAAATGAATCTGACTATAGAGCTTCATGTTATATAAACCACAACAAAAAAAACAATTTGTGCTTTTTAGAAAGGATGTCCCTCCTTTCTGATTTATTTGTGATTACATTTGAACGGTTATTTGCACTATTTACATGTTGCCTTTACACAAAATAGGGGAAAAAAATCCAAACATAAATGTAATAAAAAATGTCATCCACATTCAGCTTAAGAGCACAAAGGAGCATTATCACCCTGGCACTGAGGAATGCATTCAGCTAACCTCTTTGTTGCGTGGATATGTGTATCAGCTTATCACAATAAGGAGAAATAAAAATCCACATACTCTTGTAACACATTGCACAATACCAGGTGTCCAAAAGAAGCCAGTAAAAAGGACATCATTTGAATGGCACGCTACATAACAGAAAGCATGTTTATCATTACCAGTAATAAAGGTTTCTCCAAGAGATAAAAGTGTACAGAGTTTTTCAGTATAGTTACAGTGATGATCATGATGTGTGGGTACACCTACAAAGAATCTTAGCTCATGAATCACCACTTGGACATGTGGTCAGAAGGGGTCAGAGGTAATAAGGCCAAACATATACAGTGTAATAACAGTTTTTCAGATGACCAGACACCTAATGACAGTTCTTCGGCTTATCACGGTCTTTATCTGACTGTAATCAAAAGATGACTCATACGGGGAGCCGAAAATAATATTCAAAGAAAAGCTTGAAGTCTCAGATGCTGCTTTATTTTAGCAAAGTACACTGGAAACATCCTCTCGTGGAGAATATGCAATATTCACTCTTCATTAGCACAACAGAACTGACATACATATTTATTTTAAAATGTTGACAGAGCCATGGATGTGTAAATGGATTGTTTACTTGCAGGGTTTGACAGCAACCCGTGATGCCAAAAGTGGCTTATTAGTGAAATTTATGTGGCGGCGCTATTTTAGGGCTATGCTCCAGAGAGTACACATTCCTTCAGAAAAAGCCATTACAGGGAGCTAATTGTGCACCGTAAATGTCAGGTATGACTAATTCAGGACCTGTGCAGGGAAAACTAAGTGTGTAATGTCACCTCTTGAGGCTTCACTGCTTGAACTAGCATCTGCCTGGCTCATAATCAACAAAATAAAAATACAAATTAAAACGCCACTAATTAAAAAGTCCTTCATTCAACTATTCTGCCTACTTGTCTGTTCAACATCAGGAGGATTTCTTCAAATTGTTTAGGGAAACAAACTGAAATCTCTCAGTTGTTTGTTTCTATGAAATGGCCTCTGTTTTAGTGGCTGAATTGAATATGTGGGTTAAAGTATTGCACAAAATATGAGCCCCTTCACAGGCTGATCAATTTTCATTTAAGCTTTTTTATGATCTGACAGAAACAAGTTGTAAATCCAATCAATCGTGTGTAGCAGAATACTGCTGGCATAGCTAGACTCATGCAGAGAATAATTTATTACAACTAAATTCAAAGCCGTCAGACTGCCACACTTTGTTTGTACGTGCAGCACTGAGAGGATATGTAAGACCTGCCTTTTAGTAACATTACCCACCTGATTTATAACTTCCTCCCCCATTGTGAAGGGATGATGCTTCATTTCACTTTGTGTTACCAGAGGCAGTGTTTTAGACACCGGATGCTGTTTCCCCCTGAATTTCTGACCCTCTGGCCACCTCACATATGTGCTTTACTTCAAAGGCTACAGCTAAACATTCCTTAAATCATGATTAATCAAGGCGCTTTAAACAACAAATAATAAAAAAGACAAACTAGAAAAGGAAAACAATCTGTGTACTATGTAGACAAACATTTTTGTTAGATTTCAGGGCAAGTCTTTAATGATTGACACCTTCTCCAAAAAAAGGCCTGAGGCTCCATTGAGATTGTTATTCTTCATGTCAGTCCATATTTCGGAGAATGAAAAGCTTCTTCTGATTTAATTCGACCTTTGTTCCAACCTCTCAGAGTTTATTTTTTATTGATGGAAATAGTTCTGTCTTTCTTTTCCGTTACTAAAAGTCCTCTTTGTTAGCCTCTTTGTTCGCTTTCGCCGTGTCAGGCCACAGTCAGATGTAGTCCTGGTATGTAGATGAGGGCAGATCTCCCATTACAGACAGTCTTGGGTTGCAAACTGAGATGACAGGTGGCAGGACATTTTTAACAGCAGCTCAAATAACAACAACACAGAGATGGTTTATGAGTGACTTTGTGTTGATTTCTTACACTCTTTAACCTCTGCTTTTTAGTTACTGATAAAGTACAAGGAGTCACGGTCTCAGTCTTTTCTGTTCAAAGTCTGTCTTCCTCTAGGAAGTTTAAAAACCAGCCAAAAATGAATGAAGCCAATGTGGGTTTAAGTCAATGGGATGCCAACTGGGCTTCAGCATGGAATATTTTCCATTTTTTACTCAAAAAAAGCCTTTGTCGATCAACTATTCCCCTTCCTCTCACCCTGCAGCTTGACCTCTCTCCCGTCACCGTGGCTAATCTTGCTGACAGAGGACCAGAAGGGAAAGAAGGCTGGAAAGAAAGGAAAGTGGAGGCAAAAGAAAAATGTATATCCCCAAAAAAACTTTCGACAAAGTTTGCAGGAGTAATCCTGTTCCCCAGGGGGGGTTGTTCTCTTCCTGTGTCTCCCGGAGGTGTGTGGACAGAAGATGCAGCTGCTATATGTGTCCTGGTTTAGAGAGATAGGCAATGAGAGCTACCACCACCCCAACATACACACCAGTGCCTATAGTGATGGAGAGGGCGGCGAGGAACAAAGCCCGTCGGGATGCGATGTTAGCCAGTGGGAAGTCACCTTTATTCACTGCCTTGGTGGTCTAGAAAAGAAAGTGTAAGAAAAGAAGAAAGTCACATACAGTTTGGAGGGACCTCGGGAGAAAAAGCGACCCATTTTTTTAGAAGAACCATAATTACAGAAGCTGTTTATTATTTCTCTGTAAGGGTGGAGAAAAATAAGAAAACAAAATTGCCGGATCGACCCATCGTCAGAGTGGTTCAGCATAACCCAGGAGACTTGACAATTAGTTTTAAAAATGTCAAGCACTGAAGTTTATGGTCATCTCAGCTGCCTGTTCGTCATCTGTCAATAAATTAAAACTTCACAAAGAGGATTTTCAAGAGATCATATGCAAGCTAGAAGTATGAGATATAATTTGTTATTGTGTGAATGTATGTATGAAAGGCTGTATGCAAGCAAAAAAAGCTGGCTCTATGTAGGTTTGTGTGTCATCATTGCTTCAGTGCTTTTAAATAAACCCCCACTGCCATGACCCAGCTACCATGTATTTAAGATTATAGCACATTTTACAGCCTAGTAAGGGCACATATAGATCCTCTCTGTGGTGTGCTTAACAGAAAGAACAGTTGTTCTTAGGTAAAAGTGACCTGAACCTGAACCTGTTTTCCATTCCTGCTGTAGTGTAACTGACCACAGTATCAATCAGCGTATAACATGTTTGACATTTTGTTCTTTACAGTAGTAAATCCTTTATTTTGCCCTCTGACATGATTGTAGTCGGTCTCTATGAAACCAAAACAAAACTTTCTACTGTTTTTGATTATAAGCTGCATGAGGTAAAAAAAAAGAAAAAGAAAACTGAACCACAAATGAATCAGACTTGTCAATACAACCCGAGCCAGAGTCTTCTCCTTCCCGGATCATTATTTTAATATCTCTTTGCTCCTCTATATCCCACCTAATGACTCTCTTAGAAGTTAACAGAGCCTGTGTTACACAAGCTTTCATACCAGAAGAATCAATCAGTCCACTGAGTAACAATGATTAATAACTGAGGAGAAAACTTGAATATGATCATGGATTGTTAATACTTTCAACACCACTTTCAAGTAATTTGTTAATTAAACCTACACTATTTAAATCAAATGATTTCTGTTTGATTAGTAGGTTTTGCAGCAGTTTTATGTTTGTCTTTTGTTATTTGATAATAACTAAAACCTGTGCACAGCAGTGCAGAGTGTAGCAAACTGTAAAAGAGCATAGTGGAGCAGGTCGGGAGGGGCTTGGAGGAGCAGAGTGGAATGATTCAAATCTCATTCGAGCCCTAGCTTAAATTACAAATTGTAGCTTTATGGAAAACTCTAAAAAGTACTCCTAACTAGTGTTTATACTAAACATAGCATGTTTGCTATAGAGTGAAAAAGTACCACCAGCCACCAGAGAGACGACATCAGCTAAAAAGACTCCTTACGTCTTGCTACACTACCTTCATAACTGAAATTAAAACTTTGCCGTGGACGGATGAATGGATGTGTGTGTGTGAGCGTGATCAAGCTGGCATTAATGTAAGTTCTTCCAACTGTGGTCACAGCCCTCTTTTATAAAAACCTGTCCTATTCAAGCAGACAAGGTCGCAATTCTTAATCAAAACTGAGGTTAAGAGGAACTGTGGCTGTTAGTAAGATGTAGCATCTGCAGCGATTTTGTAGCTGATAGTGGGAATGAAAAGAAAACTAAACACCAAAGCAAGGCTCTTCACAAACACTTGTTTTGACCTTCAACTTTGCTCACAAGCTCCTGCTTTGTGGATAAATGTGGCTCAAATAAGGTTTCCTGGTGGGAACCATGTTCATTATAACGGAGTGAAAATATTAGAGGATTTGGGAATTGAGCCACTGCATTTCTTACTGAGAGCAGCTGACTGGTTCAGGAACCTGGCTCCATGCCTTCTTCCTTTTTAGGTGTGCTCTGCATGACTGACAGAAGGGAGAGCCTGAGGTAACTCTGAAACTAAAAAAACTCTGTTGGAGCACACTGACATGCCCCTGGAGGACTTGGTGAATGTTGTCCTTTCAACATGTTTCTGGCCCAGATTAAACAGATTTTCTAACAGATTTTTAGAAGATTCTTGTTAAAATGTTAGGAGGTGAATTTTAAATGTCTAACTGCTTTAGAAAACTTAAATACACTAATTTAATATAGTGTGGTATAGAGTTAAATCATACAGACTGGCACCTTATCATCTCTTCATACTGTATAATTCATACCCTCTCTCCTTTTGCATAGCAACCAACCCTAAACATTATGGCCTTTAAAACTAAACTGCAACAATATTAAATTGGTGTAGTGGCACTGTGGTGTAGTGGTTAGCACGGTTGCCTCACAATTGTTAGCACCTGGTCTTTCTTTGAGGAGTTTTGTTAAGTTTAATAAACACGTACATTAAGCAGTAAAGGATTTAGAGCAGCACTGGCAGCTGCCCAGGATGGGATGGTGAATTCACACAATAAAACTTAGAACGGTGGTGATCGATCGACATTTGCAGGTCACGTCAAAGATATCATGCCACCGTGACCATGTGGTAATTAAACTTGTACGAGTGGGTGCTCTAATTCTAGCTTGTGAGCTGATGAAGAACCTGCCGGGAAAGGTCTCCCCCTCACAAGTACTGTACTATATAGGGAGGATAATGGGGTAGGCGCACGTCAACTTAGCTTTCTCAACTTGAAGCCCAAATGGAGATGGGGGGTGGTGGACTCAAAAAGTGCACCGCTAACTTTGCAATCTAAAAAAAATCTGTCACACTGGAAATGCTACTAAATAAACCATAGTTCATTTAAAATACTGAATATAGCCTAGAGATTTATAGACATATTCTTGAACTTTCGCCCAGTTTTCTGTGTCGTTTTAACCACGGCACAGCATTCTAAGCATGTTCTATAATATTTACAGAGATGTCACATTTACTCCTGTAAAATAATAGTAATAAAGTAAAGTATAAGTTAGTTATAAATAAATGCATAAAGCACAGTAGCTAATTAGTATTTACCCTCTGTGAAATTGCTTATGTTATGTTTGTTGTAGTGGAATGAGATAAAAGTTGATTATGACATTTTCATTTTAGAACTGACTGAAGACATCAAGAAATGTTTGAGACATTTATTTAAGAAAGATTTTCTTCTGTGGACCACTGAAGACTGAAGATGTTTGGTTAGTTAAGTAACTGACTTTGAGGATTTCTTTTGTTATATTCACAACCATTTCTGTGGGTGAATGAATTTACATAAATCAAGCATAAATATGAAATACAAAATTTACACATTTTGAGTTATGATAGTTACTACTAAAAAAATATGCATAAGGTTTTTCAACTTGGAGCCAAGTGGTTTGTTAGTGAAAGTTTTCGAAGACCATAATTAATACTCCGAAACAAATGAAGCCAGATGGGAGCCAGAGAAAAAAGACTATTAAGACAACACCTCAAAAGGTCAGGAAGCAAATCTAGACAGAGGACATGTATTCAAGGCAGGCCTTTTAACTTCCATGTCAGTAATTATTGAAACAAAAGCAGTGTTACGGAGCCTTATGGGAAATTAGATTTGAGTTTGCCTAGAAAATGAGAAAGAGCACATTCTGTGGGGGTGGAAAAAGAATGTGTTACACTCCCCCAGGAAGATCTTTAGGGAGAAATGACCCTAGAAAGAGTCATAATGTGACAGTGGACAGTTTAATTCTCTCCACCACTGCATGAGTTGAAGGGCACATGCGTGTTATTCAATTTCTCCCGTGAAAGCATTTGTTAAACACTGTAATTGATTTATGAATCGTTTTCTCCACTTCACACAAATAATTAAATCAAAACATAATGTAGCTCTCCCTCGAGGGCATGACTCTGAAAAACTAAATATAATAATGCTGTAATGGGACAAAACAGAGAGGAATAACTGGTGGAAAGCAGGGCCATGCTTATTTTAGCTTCTCTCTGAGCATCATCTTGGTATAACTTACCATATATGTCAGCGTGAGGACCTTTCCTTGAATCCCCTTGACAGGAAGATGGTTAGACACGCTAAGCCTTTATCTCCACTACCTTGACAAAATGATTGAAATGTGGTGTCACAGAAAAAAAGACATCTCAAACTTAGCTGCATGAAGCCTCCAATGCACTCACGGAAGTCAATCAGGTACCCTTAAGAGGTTTTTCTCCCAAACAACAAATAAAGCTCCAAATCTCTCCATCTCAACCTCCGTCACACAGACACAAATATGCGAATACATACACTGTTGTTCAATAATTATCTCATTTATTTTCATCCATTATCACTTCATCACTTGTATGCTGTAAACTCATAACTTCAGGGGGAGTCTTATTTGTATAATCAAGAAAGAAATCGCTGTGGCTTCCCAGCCCTGCACTTTCCACTGCAGATGTCTCAGAGCTGACAGAAACATTTATCAGCATCTCTAAACAAAACACTCACCCTATTAGTGGCAATAACTGACACTCAATTACGCTTCTCAATCAAAAGCCTGGGAGCCTAATTTTCTCCAGATATTCATGGTATTCTAGTCATTATCGGTTTTGTGTGGGTGGTTAACACTGAATCCTAAACTGTGCAGCACTATTTATAATAAAAACTCCCTACATAGAATTAAGATTGGCAAATTGGATACAAGCAATTTAAAGAGGCACATGAAATCATGTCTGCTTCTGTGTGTTTGTTGACGCCTTCACTCAACTGCACTCTTTAAGAACAGCAGCTCTCTCTGTTTGACTATACTCTCGACCTTCCAGTGGGACAAAAACAGTATTGATCCACTGTCCACAGACTCTATTACAGTCACTAACCTGTTTGTTTGTAAAAGTCCTCAGAGTAAGTGGTTTAGCTGATGTGCTATCATTTCTAAACTTTTCTTTATTGACCCGTTCTGATTCCCCTGTCAAATCCTAGAATGCATTTACACACTGCCCTACAAAGGGAGAGGGCAATAAGTATGAAAACTGTGAAACTAAGAAAAGGTGGTTTAAAGTTTTCAAAGGATACTTAGGGAAAACTGTATGTAACACCTTAATGGCTTTTTGAGGAAGAGTTTTACCCAGAGGTACACCTTATACCTGTGGATCCTACTCTCTCCAATAGGGTCACCAGACACAAGGCCCCTAAATTGAGCCCTTTCTCATTGAGGTGACACTTACCAGTCATGTTAGACTGTGTTACTTTTTTATTTCACAATGACAAAATCCTGTCTTAGTAATAAATCTATTTTTAAGCTGGAATTTGAAGCAGTACTTCCACATGTAATCATTTTTAGGCAAGTACTGTACTTGCACTTTTACTTGAGTATCAGCTTTGTGTACTTCTACTACCTCACCAGTAAGTTTTTAAGTGAGCTCTTGGTTTAGCTGTTGGTCTTGCAAATTTGGCTTAGTTTTTTTTCAGAATGTAGTTTTAATAAAGTAGAACTGGTGACAAATATTTAGATAACGGTCTGATCTTTGATGATTTTGGCTTTGTATGTCAGCACAGATGCCTGCACTCTTCTGTAAGTACAGACAGGGCAGAGGCATAAAGGTTCCCACAGATAATCAAATTCCAGCCTGTGTTCTCAGAAAAACCATCTCGTTTTACCGCCTATAGGATTAATTAATGTAACTTCGGTGACTTCCTGAAAAACTGAATCAAATGAGGGCCAGTGAAGTGGGTTATTGAGCTATAAAATGAAACAGTCCCAGACTCCCGCTATCACTTTTCCTGACAGTTCTTCTGGATGGAACCTTCTAGTGGAGGGAGATTGGCAGAAAAGCCATCCATCCCTAAACACAGCCATCACTTTCCCATAATTACCCAGGAAGAATCAAATTAGCTCCTGACAAGATAATTCACTGACTGCCTACATCTGCCTTGGACTACTCATGCCTGCAGATAAGACGGCTAAACACTCCAGCTTTTGATAAGAATTTATGGTCAAAGGCAGAGAAATTTATTGAAAAAGCTTGTCTGTGTCTATCGAGGGTCTGTGCAGTGTGTGTGTTTACATGAACTTTAAAACATGCAGTACATTTTAGGTCTGAGCGTGCTACCAACGACCTTTTAACATATTTTGGCTTTCATGTCGATAGTGCACATGAGACAGGTAGAACTGGTGCCCTGTTTGACTGACACGCCATCACTGGACTTGTTTCCTACAAAATTAATGGTGCAGGAAGTTCAGTTGGAATCCATTAGACAACCATTATGTGCAGTTTGCCAGTGTCACTGGCTAAGGACGTATACTGTATTGGCAAAAGCATCCAACTAAACTGCACAAACACATGGGCGTGTTCTGTTTGGAAGTAACTGCAGTCTTTATATTTACAAAAATGTTACATATTCTCTTTTGAAAAGTCCTCTAAGAGTTGTCTTACAGTAGATCTTGGTGAGAGTTTTCGGACAGACTAAAGCACAGGAAGGATCATGTATTAACCAACAGAGTTTTCAGATCACCAACATATAAAATATTTTATAGTGTGTATACATAATAATGTGGCTGCACATTTCAATTTAAAAAAGTGAAATTGTGTTTATCTTGCAGGGCAATATTATTTTCACAAGCCTTGCCTTCATCAGTGCGTAATGTTGCATGCTCATCTATCCCACTAAAGGATTTAACACTGAAGCTCTGGGTATAAAGTATGCAACGCAGTGGCACACCTGTAACTGAGGTAATCTTCAATTCCCTTGAAAACGCCTCCAGTTCAAAGGCCCTCTCTCATCTTGGTATTTTGAACACCTCCTTCTGTGGAGTTTAGAGATAGAGCCTTCGGCGTGATTTATATACTCTTTCTATAGGTAGCTTTCAGCCTGTTTACAGAGCATCAAACAGCCATTACAGATGGGCCTTGAGTTATTGATGGGTACCGAAGTAAAAAGTGGCCTTGCAACAGTAGTAAGAGAGTCAGTTGTCAGTCCAATTGATGTGTGATAGCCCTTAATCCTATGGCGACGAGTCACACATAGAGCTGGAGATGAGCATTTCTGTATGTGTATCTCAGAATGTTTTATGTAAGTTGGGAGATACTCTTGTTTCATCTTCGAGCTTGCCAAACAGATTTATTAATCATTTATATGTGGCAGACCACAGCTTTGGAGGGGCATGGTATGCATGTACATATAGTATACAGTTGGAAAGACAAGGTTAATTTGTTAGTTTTTGCTGTACAGTAAAGACATTTGGGTTTAACATCAAACAATTGATATGAGACAAAAGTTCAGAAATTCAGCTTTTGTTTGATGCAGTTTACACCTTTAAATGACTAATCTTGGTTGTAGTTTTTGGGTTGACTTGTGTTTGACGTAAAAGATCAAATCGACATAAAACTAGAAACCTGTTTATGAAAGAAAAAACAAGACACAGGAAAAGAGAGAAAAGCAGAATTTCCAGTACCTGGAGGGGCCTTTATACAATGTATGTATGTATGTGTCCTTACCCCCTGTGAGAAGTAAAATGCTGCAATCCCCAGAGGCCAGAAACAGCAGAGCATGGAGAAGATCGCCAGGCCCAAGTGGTCTCGTGGAGGGACAACTATGAAGTTGTCTTCACTCTCGCTGTCACTGGAGCAGTCCGTCTGCAGAGAGAACAGCAACACACACTTACTTTGAAACCTGTACATGGAAAATGTTAGACCTAAGGAGTTTTAACTATGACATTCATTCATACAAATATCTTTAAAGCAGTTGATTCACATTTTTGGAAGTGTTAGATTAGAATACTTATACTATAATTTCTATACAGTAAATTTAAACTTGCAGTAATAGATATTTTGGAGGACTTAGGTATAGCAGAAACTAGATTTTGGTCTCTACCAAGTCCTGATGTTACATGGTAAATGCTCAACTATGTGCACTAGTTAGTTGTTAATTTTGTCTGAGCAGGGAGATTATGTTTTTACATCTTTTGACTAAAGAAACTCTTCCTGCTGCTGCTGCTGGAAATGGCACAATGAGAGCAGAATGATCCAAAATAGCCAAGTTGCTGCTAGGTAGCTCCTAGGGGAACTGCAGAGTCAAGGAAATATTTTCTAAGTTCATCACTACAAACAACTTTTCAAACTGTGAGATTGCTTGATATAAAAATATCAAACTATCAAACTAAAATCCAGCCAGCATAGCTAAGCATAAACATTGACTGGGCTATACAAAACTGGCACTCATTAAAACCTGGAAAATAGGCTACCTTCAGAAAAGTATTTTCCAAAATGTTAAATTTTCCCTGGAAAATAGTAAAGCATTTATATTTTATAGTAACTTCAAAAACAACTATGTACAGGTTAATTTTAAATACTTCATTCTACATTTTTTTTTCTTCATCCATGCCAAACAACAACATTTGCAATGCCCCTTTGGGTTAATTGGGCACTTCTAAATCATATAAGTTTAAACTTTTAAGGAAGTTTGAGTTACTTATATTTTGTGAAATATGAAAGGAAAAACAACCCTTTACAGTAAAACATTCTGCATACATGTAAACATGGTTTTCAAGCTGACTAGCTGGGAAAAGAATTTGCATTCATGGTAAATGAAAAAGGCATTTGGGTAATGGGAAACAAAACATAGATGAGTCATTGCGTGCAGGATCATTTGCTTCAACATAATGTCACAGCTCATATTCATGGACTTTTTGTGATGGCCCAATAGTTTCTCATTATTTCTGAGAAATGCAGATTGCTACATTTTGGCATCTAAACAACAGATGGCATTTTAAAAAAGCAATGCATGAAAGTACACTTCATTTCGGATGTGAAATAGTTATGAATCAAACACACGTCCTATGAAACTATTTCACGCTCCACACAACATTCTTCACACGCAACTGCAACGCTTTCAGCAAAAGAGAGTCATACTGTATATCTGCATACACTGTTCAGAGAATCACAAATCCTCAGTGCTGAGCCACAGCACAAAATACCAGCAAATCTTAGAGTATTGGTTTTTGAGTTGGTACGTTAATGACCACTTCAGCAACTAACATACATGCAGAAATGCAGTAAACAATACACAAACATTCATGTACTGTTGATCTTCTTCAACATCCAAGTCTAAAAATAGAGATTTATTTCCCCCAGCACGTGTAATGGAAAGAAGTCGCAGATTGAGGCCACGGTTTCTATACGAGACATTAAACTGCATCCTTCACACATGATCCTGTTTGAGGGATGATCCAGCATGAGGGTGAAACATGAAAAATAAATGAAAAAAATTAAAGCTAACAACACATTGTTGTGTCAAAGAAATATTAAACTGAATATTTCAATCAGAGATGGATGAAATCGGACACAGATGAGGAAATGGAGAGAGAGTATAAAATATACTGCGCAGTGGATAAGCATCAAATCATCACATTGACACAAAGATGGTAAACTGTTGAAGGGAATGCCCCTACCATGCTTTGCATCAGCATTTTGCCAGTGTAATAGTTTTAAATGACATTTTTTTTTATATTTCATAATCTGTAATTCCAGCATGTGGTGTTGTGAGAACAATCAGATAACAAACCTAGACTATATTTTTATATCTTACCAATGTAGCTTCTGGGCCATATACATATTTTTTTGAGTCTGCAAAAATAGCTGCAGTCCACCCTGATATGAGATATGTTGGCCTCAAACCTGCACTGAGGTTACAGGCATAAATGTTAAATAGAGTTGCTGATTTTTCTGGAGCCAGAAAGACATTTTTGCCTATTTTGCATTTGACTAATGATTTATTTACTATTTTGTTTCACACGTCTGAAGGTGATATAAATAAAAAAAAAAAAACAAGCAGTACTGTGCATAGAATTGTTGTAATAAAAGTTATAAAGTTTGGGGGAAATTTTTATCATTATTACAGTAAAAGTGAACAATGGAATAGCAAAATGCTAAATGATCAGGTTATCAAGAATAACTTAAGGGCACTACACACTTCTCTTTCAAAAACCAGCAATTTTGATGTATTTTAGTGTTTTATTTCAGTAAGTGAGAATGTAGTACAATGGTGCTTCAAAGCTAAATTACTGTGACTTTATGAGAGTTTGGGGAATGCACTTGCTTTAACTGGTGAAACAATTTTCACTTAATTTTAATAACACACACATACCCTTACAGGCATGTTGTGTGATAGATGATGGCAATTGATGGGTGGGTGGTTGAAATGTGTGGGGCAAACCCTTTCTAATTTGTCTGTGCACTCGAAGACAATGTCACTTTATATTGCAAAGCTTATGAACCCGTTAAAAGGCATGAGTGCAAGACTCTGCTCAGATGATCGATGTATTTCCATTCTCTTTATAACATAATGCAGAAGTAAAAAAAGGTCATAACATACAATATAATGAAGCCTACATTCTGCATAACGGCATTCTGCCTTCATGGCCTTAAGCAAGCGCTATAGTGCAATCTCTGCAGAGCCAACCCTGCTCTGCTCTGTGCCTTAGAGCTCACTGACAATATCTGCACAGCCTTCTGGCTGTTTGGAGAATGAAAACACACATCACCCAGGGATCCTTGCTGTTTGGTTGGTTACCAGTGAAGAGAGAAACAGACTCAGAAGAAGTCAGTCAGGCAAGAGAACATTGAGATTGGCTAGAGTCGGTACAGAGTTGCAGACAGGTGTGTAGAGGAAGCTACATGTAGAACTATCTGCCTGCACAGGAAGGTCAATACTCATAAACCTTTCTAATGGTTGCCTGAGCTCCAAAGCAAATGAAAACAGCAATTCCCAACAATTCCCCTGCAAATCTGTCTTATGCACCAGCTGTTAGAATGTGATCACACCATTATCTTTAATGTTTCCGCAAATCCATGTCATCCAAGTCAAATTCAAATCAAGCTTCCAGGAACCATGTGTAAAAATAACAGGACATGGCAACACTCCATGTTTGACGCGCCTTTGAATTTACTGAGAAGCTGTATTTGATTTAAAGTGAAGAGAATTTTAAATACTAATATTCGATCTGACTTATTATCATGATGTGTGTGTGTTTGGCCATTTGTTCACCACCTCCCTTATACTAGAAAACCCTAATGACTATGCATGCGGCACTGCTAGCTGCACTCAGATATGTGTTGTGGGGCGTAAATCCTGTCAACATGAGGCAACAGTCTGACAGGTAACAAAAACCTAATGGATGATTTCACCACTCTGCCATGACAGTATAACGAAGAGGAGGGCTTGTGTAATTTATTTGTTGCCAAATAGCCCCCACAGCATACAGAAAATGTGCCCCAGCCTATGTTTTACCCTCTGTTCTACATTCTTCCAACCTAGGCATTTGTCTCTGAGACTGTTTTTTTTTGTACAGATCTTGCACCACATGTGTGTAGCAGGAAGGTAGGTGAAAATTATATGTTGGTGAACAGGAATTGTAATGCACCTGAATTACAATGCTGTGTATGCAGCATCTAAAGATTTGATACACAATGATTTCTTCTTCTGATGTTCAAACATACTTTCAAGCATGAGTAAAATGGGTGGAGCATAAGTCCTGTAAAACAAGGGTGAAGGAATTTCAAATTAAACTAACCCCTGACCCCAACTCTATTTAGTGCTTACCTAACCTAGACATCCATGTTCCTAACCAAATTGTTTAGTCTGCACAATTACTGTCAAGAGGCAAAAAAAACAGGTTATCTGCCATTTTGGGAACTGATGTCAAATGGGGTGAAACAATAAATGGTCACATGAGAGGCTTGAGAAATATATTACCTATATCGGACAAAATGACATTTTAAAAATGAAGTAAAAAGTATGTGACTACTCAGAGATGAAGTAAAGTGGTCTGCATGTAGAAACTACTTTACAGTGAAAGGGAGATCATTACTGAATAATCAAAGTTAATACAGAAACACCATTAAAGGCACAATATTGCACAAATACTGACCAATCTTAAAGTATCTTATGATCTCTAGCACGACAGTCCTACTTCCATTCTAAAACATGCCATTTGAAAAGCAGAAACAAGCATAAGTCATTAGGATCTTTGCCCTGTTCCCCTTTCATTTAATTACATTTTTACAAAACATGGTGCATGTTCACTTTGCATATGAGTCATCTGCAGGTCATCTGGCCTCCCAGTCTGTCACAAGAGAGTGCTAGCCAAGACAACGTTCAGTTGCGCCCTCTGCATCCTAATGCAGCATAACTGCAACACACACTTTGGTCTGTATCGATGCCCCAGATGGTCATATTAAGTTATGCTGGGGCAGGAGCCCATGGCCCCAGATGTGACTAGAGTGTTGTCTTAAGGGTTTGTAAAAATCAGGCAGTGTGATAGAATGCTTTCAAACGGGGCAGCTGGTAAAAAGATATACAGGCTTTACCACAGGATTAATAAGACATTGTGATTTACACAGTGCCTGGGCTCAGCAGCCCTATGAGGTCCACCACACTCTGGAGCCTCAGAGGGACACTCAGTCACAGAGTGTGTGATCACAATGATAAGAGCCTCGTCATGATGCAGTCTTCTCAAGCATGCATCACAGTCATTGGGGGGATGTACTACCTGTGGTGAATTAATGAACAAAATATTTGTCATTTTTCCTTCCATTGCCCCGTAGCCTCTTGTTGACAGGTGAAATTTAAAACGGTGTAATGAGGCTACAACAGGGAAACACAACACATCACGCTTAGTATTCACGTCGTGCTGTGTAAACAGCTTGAAATGCACAAGCAAAACTATGTTGTGGAGCAAAGAAATTAGTAATTAAGTCTGACAAAAATAACAAGAAATTCTTGCACTATGAAACCAGAATACCTCTTTTACACTCCATGTTATTTGTTTGTGTTCTCATGTGGCTGAGGGATTTAAGGTGCCGACCATTAACTACAAAATGCGCAGTTTGAGATCTGCCTGGGATCTATGTTGTCTGTCATGCCGCACCTCTGCCTCTCGTCATTTATTATTACCTTTCTACTGTGTATCTACAGTATCTGTCTCCAAAATAATTGTGTATACATAGAACAACTGACAATTTAACTATGGTAGTATAAATAATATGTAGCCTATATTTTAGAAAATAAGAAATAATATAGTGCTTGGAGCAAATGCTTATTGATTCAATAAGAAATCTAAATATTACCTTTAGGGCTGCAAGCACATATTATTATACTCATGCAAACAACCTCCCACACAACAATAAAACAAATTTAAAGATTCAAAATACAAAGATTTCAAATAACCAAAATCAACACCTCACTGTATTCAGATTAGTTTAAGTGCCAGCCTTAGAGTGAGGTTGTTAGCATATATAATTTAGCAAGAAATTGATAAGCCTCTGCCTATAGCAATTGAATATGGGATATGACAAGGCTGTATTACATATTCACACCCAATAAGAAGGTGTCATATTGGGCTTGCCAGACTAATGGAGATGGAGTGGATATAAGGCTGAGCATCCCCAAGGTATTTTAACTGCATACCAATTCAACATTGCAAAAAGAACCTTATCTCTTCTTTGGTTATTTGTGAATAAAACATCTAAATCCATCTAAATCCAACATACTGATGGACAATCTCTACATGTCTTTCTCTTAAAGAACTGCTCTGATTTTTTTTTTTTTTACATGTAATCATCCCCAAAGGGCTGCTATTACTCAAAACTCATTGCATTACTAAAGCATATTTCTCATTATTCATTCTTTAATACTCTGAGCTGCCATTCAGGCAAGGATTAAAGAAGCACCAGTGAGTTTTGGCAGAGGCGAGACGGCTACTTTACTATTCTTTCAGGAATTTTACTCAGAACGAAAAATGAGGAGAACCTTTTGCTTCGTATTACTTTTCTATTGAACTGTTACCTGCCTCATATATCTTATTACTCCAGGTTCTTTTTTTTACATTGTAAATGTGACAGATACCTTCATGAGTTTAAATATAAATGTTATGGTTTATCACAATAAAGTTTAATAAAAATATAGTGTTTATTTATATGTTTTTTTTCCACTTTTCTGATTTGGGATGATAAAATTTAATTAAAAGCATATGTTGCTACTAACTGCTAGCTATGCCCTGGTGGGGATGGTATAGAGAGAAAGAGAGAGAGAGTGCACAATCAATCAACATGAACTTAGGACTGTGACATAAATCCACTTTCCCACTCTTTCTGCTGTTAAGTAACTGTTGCCAATACCAAACCAGAGTCTCTGCAGTGTTGAATGAGTATTTTTGCTTCTGCAAAATATGACGTAACTGTATCTGTACCTGTACCTGTAGCTCAGGACCTGACAACCTTTAAAACTTATAAAATCTTAATGAAAATTCAAGTGTAAAGGGTGTATTTCTAATCAATACATCGTTATTTTTCATCTTCATATTTCCTTTAAATGTTATGTATAGTGTAAATAAACAAGGTTCAGTGTAGAGTGCTGTATGCATTCATCAATGTTAAAAATAAAAAATAGCCTCTCTGCAATAATGAAATGCTCACTACAGTATTTTTATTCATTATTCTCAATTATCAGACTCTCCTCAGCGGCTACTCTGCATCATTTTTGCTGTAGCCTATCTGACTCTCCAAGTGTAGGTATGGTGTTGCCACGTGCCAAGGGGGTGTGGAGAAGGGTACATTAAATGATTATTGAAATGCACTGAATCAGACTGAATGGCCAATTCATTTCCACTCCATCCTATCGAGCAAGGGACATCACTCTGCAAGCTGAGTCAGGTTGGCATGCCTTCACTGGGTGTGCATTCATTATGTGTTCACATTAAATGCTGTTATGATGCTACTCAGGAGGCATTGTACATTGTGTGATTGCACACATACACAGAATTGTCTCCTGATAGAACTACATGAGCAGAATTAGTTTAAAGAATAAATGTCTTCTTAAACTTAATTCCAACTTGCACAGGAACATCATCTGCCTTTGGAAGAACATTTTCAAATGCTTTATATTCAAATTTGGAGCTTTAACATATTAAAATATCTTTCATATTCTCACAGACAATTTGCAAACTGCACATTGTAACTACAATGAGAAAATTAGTACTTTAGATGTATTATTTTAATAGTTTTTCCCATGACATTTGTAGCAGAGGGCAGTGAGACTATATAGCGAGGTATAGGTATAGCGAGCGTGCACACACATACAGTATACACATTAGATGTGAGGTGCAGGTCAAACCTCCTAAAAATGGTGTCCATCTTTAGTTTGGAGCATTGTGCGCCCAAAAATTGTGTATGCCAGAGTGAAAAAAGTTTATTCTGGCATTTTGCTGTGGATGCGCCAAATGTTAAGTTGTGATGATGCTCTACAATTAAAAAAAGTCTAAAGTCAAGGTCAAGGGGACAACGTAACACATTTGAGGGGTATGGTGCGCAAATGTAAATGATTTAGTAGATGCAAATGTTTACTAAATCAGGCCGTATGTGTTTTGACAGCTGTCAATCATTATAGTTTCCCAAACTGACCCCTGTGCACCACAACAGTAAAACCACCAGGTGGTCGCTTGGATGATTGGTCTATTTATTTTTGGTCTGTTTTACAACGTTTACTCAACAATAAAGTGATATTTTCTGACATTTCAATTATTTTTCTAGCAGCACTAGGTGGCAATTGCTATAGCTCAGAGAGACACACCAAACCATGGGATAAATCTCTCCAGTTAGCTGAGGAGAGCAAGCTTTAAAATCAACTGGACAGATCTGCTGAATTGAAATGATCCCAGAGATCAGTCTGTCATTTTCTCCTAAATGAGAAAAAGGATATCCCTGAAAAAGATTTCTCACTTGAATATATAACACAGGCTCATACTGAGTGCTGGACCTTTCAGAAAAAGAACAGTATGTGTGCACTGAACTGAAGCATGACTACATTTTAGAATTAATGAAGGCATAAGAGCTCATGTCCCCTCAGATTTTGTGAGAATAGATATCCCCTCCAATCTAACCAGGTCTGATCTCTAATGTTGCAGCAATGAGGCAAATGGCAATATATTTATTTTAAAACTGATCTCTCTATTGATTTCACACCCACACCCATAATTTGAGCAGCCCGATGCCTGTGCTAATAAACAATGGTACAATCAGAATAGGCAGGAAGAGGCTATTTTTATTGAAATCCTGCTTGAGAGCAGGACTACCACATATTCAAATTATTATGTTAATATAAAATCTACTGATAAATGCAAATTTCATGCACTGAAGAAGATGCAACCAATGGCTGACTAATAGAAACAGCGGCCTTATCTGGAGCTGCGGTGCTTATATTCATGCAGGTAAACATACATGGAAATTTGAATAGACCAAATCTGTGCCAGATCAAAGACATCTATTGGCATGTTACTATCACATAATGTAAAACCTGTTTTGATAACATTTACAGCTGATATTTGTTTTACTGCTGCTGTTAATGTATTTCTTCCCTTTATTGTAGGTAATCCAGAACAGTTGAGCAGTCCATCATTTTATAGATGACACGTCTACATTTCAATAGCTACAGTGAATTACAAAGTAAAGAACATGATTTGCATTAGTTGTGCATGTTCTTCTGCTTTTATTTGTGCCTGGACTGCTTGAAGCTCATTTTCTGACCAATCAACATTACAAACAGAAATAAGAACTGCACTTTCACGTTCCTAAAATCTATAGTATTCACTAACTCTAGTTGTGTGTAGTGTGTGTTAGATGTACTAACTTTGCTATGTGTCTACACATAAAATACAGAACATCTACCTGATATAATAAAAGTATTAGGTTAATAGAATTGATACACAGTTGCCTCATCCATAAGTGTACCACAGCATAACACTGCACCATGTATGGCACAGAACTATGAATATACTGTCTCTACACATAACATCAGCTAAATCTCAAGATTTCAAGATTCTTTATTTGTCACATATATAGTTATAAAAGTTTACAACATGCAGTGAAATGCATCCTGAGCTGCTCTTTTTTCATAGACTGTGCAAACTTTACCAATTTCCAATTTAAGTTAAAGGTTAAAAAATTTAAATTTGAAAATTTAAAGGTAAATAACACTAAAATAAAATAAGAAAATAGGACTAATATAAGTGCAAGTTAAAATGCAAGCAAGAAATTATGTTCCAAAGAAACAACAGCACAGACATCACTGGTTAGAGTGGATATGAGTAATGTACAGATACGGGATAAGCAGAGTGTGAATGTTGCAGTAAGAATAGTTATAGTACAGTGTACAGATAAAAATATGTACGATACAATGTACAGTTTAACAGCTTAACAGCTAAAGTGCATATGCGATGATTAAACAATGACCAGTGTTAGTTGTTGCAGATGCGGTGAGGAGAACTGGACAACAGTGTGTGTTAGGTCAGGTCCTCTTCTTATGTCTCATCATTTGGTTTCAACAAAACTATACTTCTACCACTCCCTGTTCTTCATTGTCCCTTTCATGTGTTTAAAAGCATGTAGTTCAGCTGTTCACATTTTTCTACATCTGCTGTCAGACAACCTGTTACCTAAGTTCATACATGACACCTGTTAATCATCATTAGTTAGCGTACTGCGGCACCGACAACATGTAACCAAAATAAACCTAAATTAGTTATATTTTGATATATTTAAATATATTGGCATTTAAAATGAGGGATAACAGCAGGGATGTAGATGGGATTACAGAATGTCTTACTTGTATAAAAGCAGTGTTGGGGGGCTGGAAAGCAAAAAGAGAGAGGCTTTATCAAATATAACTGGCTGAGTGTCAACATGGCCTCACCTGCCAGGAGGGAGGCAGAGACAGATCGTGGGCCACTTGGCACGATGAGATTTTCTTGGCTGTCCACCACAGAGACCTAGAACATGGATAGACTCTGTGTTGGGCTTGTTGGCCTCTGAAGGCAAAATCTTTTTTCTTTAATCATCTACACGGAGGTCAGAGTGCAGATGGGTCTGATTCAGTGTTTTCTTCTGGGCACTTCAGCAGGACCAGACCCTCTATTTAATAGATGTGTTTACTAAATCCAGTGCTGTTTTTCTAATATCCTGTTTCCTAACACCAAGTTTATAGAAATAAACATGGCATAATAAAAAGAGAAAGTTACCTGGTGATACAGTACATAACGGAAAAGTCTTTCATGATTTAAAAATAACAAAGGGTACAACTAATAAGAGGAACTGTGATGTGAAGTTGTAAAGATAAGAATTGCTAAAGAAAATACCTTGTAGTAGAAGCACTGTGAATGAACATTAAGAATGACTGATGCATGTTTTGGTGCTTTGAATAAAAAGCTTTGTGTTCTGCAGCTATTACTAAGCTCTAAGGGTGTTTGAGAATAACAATGTGAGGTTAAATTATACAGATTTTCCAAATTTTCAAGTAATACTATTAACAACCACCAGTTGGCAAATCCGACGAGAAGAAAAATTAAAACAATATACGTTCAATTAAAATCTCCTTGATTAAATTTCTCTTCCACTTAACGACTCCCCTTAGAGGTTATGTGTAATTTACTTGTGTACTTTCATAAAATAAATAATAAATAAATGAATTGCATGGCTATTGCATGCCATGTTGCATGCAATAGCCTATTAGAAAAAGTTCTTCTGTCACATCTTCATGTCAAGTCCAAATTCTTAGCTATGATAATAGGTAAAGGTATATTTAATCACTTTTTTCTTGTTTAGCAGTCATATGTCAGGTTGTGCTTGGTAATATTGTACTGTACTGACATATTTGCTACTTTATGAGCCTGGTAATATTGTACTGTGTTAACATTTTCACCACTTTATCAGCCTGTTAGAGATGTGTATTGGTTCAAGAACTGATTGCTAATCTCCTAAAAAGCTTTGTCACTACTTTTTCTCGTCTAGTTACAAAATGCTGATGAAAACTTTTCAGATAACATGTATAATATGGATTTGCAATGGCTGGATCCTTCTTCATCACAGGATTATGATTGTTATGGATTAGACAGCAGATTCAATAAAATTACATGATTGGTGAAAAGCATATTTTTTAGGGACTCTTTGGCTGCTGCTGAATCAGGCAAAAGCCATTACACCTAACTGATTTTTATACTGAATCAATACAACTAACTGAAGAGGAGCTGCACATAAAGAGATTCAGACATGATATAGAAGCATTACAAACTTTACTTTATTATAAACACAGCTGAGCTGTGAAAAGTGAAAACATGCAACAGTTCATGGGCCTGGTCACTCCAAAAAGCTGACTGTCAGTTCATCCTTGTTTTCAAAAAAAGATTCCATTCCTGCACAACTAAACTGCAGCAACAAAAACATTTTTCTAGAGAATATAACTGCGATAGTTTACGGATATCTGGGCATCAGTGATGACAAACAGACTGTTGTTGAACTGTGATGAAATCACTGAAACCTGATGCATTTAATATGCGAATGATGCATGTTTTTAATGCAAATCACTGACAGATCACAGACAACATGAGTAAATTAGTGCAGCTAAACCAAGTCCACACATGCAAATTAATTATTTTAATGGGAAATTTAAGAGTTAATGGGATAAGCCTACAAATTCTGCCTTAACTTCTTGTTTTTTGGTGACTATTTCACATATAACCTAGTAACCTCTGCACCTATGAAGTGGGTCCCATCAAAAAGCCTCCATCCATCCCAGCTATGTCCTTTTGACTCACTTTCCTTTAATGAATGTAATACTTCATTCATTCAGAAAATGCACTGAATCAGAGCACAACATGATCGCATATGTTGTTAAAGCGTGATCACATTTGTAGGGTTGTTGTATATCTATACCACTTACACATATACAAACATGCTTTTGAATGTGTTGGTTCATTTGTGAACAGTATGTGTGTGGAGAAACTATGAACATGGTGATAGTGTATCTCTTCTTTTTTCTGTACATCGACCACCTGTCTCAGAATATTTGCAGGTTGTTTGCTCTTTGATTAGTGAAGAACTGTCTTTTTGCCTATTTATTTTTACCTTGCAGAAAAATGCTATGTCTTCCTGCAGAGTGCACCGCTAACCTACAAGTGCTATTGTTACACTGCATTTCAGCAGCTACACGCTTATCACAGCAAGCCAGGTTAATGATGGCTCTCGAGTCTGTGGGAGTCAGTTCATTGGGTTTTCCATGACACTGGTCAAACTCAACACCCTATTCCGCCTGTCCAATCCTCTAAATCCTTTGCTGCACTTTGTGCTACTGGCCGTGCCAGACTGAAAATACTCCAGCTAATGCTGTAGTCTGTGGCATCTAATATCCCTGTGTGAGGCAAGCGTGGGAGACGTATTATTATCTAACGATGAATTTTACTAGAGTTGGGAATTGAGGCCGAGGTCAGTGGATCAAATGGGATTTGTGGTTGGTAAAATGGCAGTCTGATCCAGGCGCAGAGCGTCAAAACACCACAGGAATACAAGCATGCTCCCTCTTTTATTAAAACAAACACACTACAGGTGTCCAAGCCCTTCACTAAAAAATCACTTTCTACCTGACTCCCATATAAAGTACCTCACCTGCCTTCAACTCTCTTATGAACTGAAATAAATGTGTCTGTATTAGACACCCAAGGACATTAAAACTCTCTGTAGAGGTTTAGCTCTAGATCAAACACTACATACTTCAGCTTCTTTTAGATTTTAAACATTAAAATAACCAGATTTTTCTTAGTTTCTGCTCTAATTCTACTTATGGACCTTTACTTACCTCATACTCTACATATTCTTCCTCCTCCACCTCATAGGAAACTGTTTGGATCTTGATGTGTTCACCTTCCTCAAGCAGCTTAGCCTGTGGATCCTCAGTACCAGGCGTTTCTGCCCCTGCTGTGTTGGATGCCTCCTTTGCCTTCTTCTCTGTGAAGGTGGTCTCACAGCACTCGCTTTTATATTCCTTAGCCTTAATGCTCCCGCTGTCCTCCTTGTACAGGATGAAATTTGGCCTGTAAAAAGCCTCTACTGCCAGATGCAGTGAGGTGGCGTCCAAAAGCTGCTGAGATTTCATCTTCCCGTTGGTATAACCTCCTCCGCTCACAACATTGCTGTTATTCACCTTCACCCCTCCTCCTCCGCCCTCACCTCCACCTCCTCCTCCAGCAAAGTAATTAATAATGTTTTCCTGGTAGTGATTATTTGGGATGTCACCCCCATAACCATTGACCATGTGCTTGCTGTTTTTGTCCAGCAAGGGGTTCTGGAGTTCACTGAGATTTTCCATAGCAGCAGAGGTCAAAAGAAGAGAGGAGGGGGGGAGCTTCTCACTGATTTGAACTCTAACAGGGAGATGTAAGAGTGATGGTGCAATAGGCTTGTCACAGACGTAGGCCAATGTCAGCAAAGGTGTTAATGGCAATCAGCAGTCACCCCTCTGAGGCCTACAGAGAAATCAAACACAGAGAAGAAGTTTTTAGACACAGTGTAAAACTTGGAAGTAGAATTGTACTTGACATTTACATGTTTAGCAAATACTTGCTCGCATCAGATCAAAAGTCTAGCTGTCATTTCTTGTCAAGAGCTGCACCCTGCAGACTATTGAATTAAGTTCAATTTGTTTCCTCACTATACACACACACAAACACACACACACTCAGATTAGTGACACCAATACATCAGCTCAACAATGAAAATACCACAGCTTAGTATCCTTCAACATCTCATGTCTGTATGTTATTTCATTGCTATTGCTTTATTGTTTGGGTCTCATTAGGTGATGTCAACATGTCATCAGCCTCTCTGTCTGATATGGATCAGATGAGGCCTCCTACACCTTCTAAAAAGCTAGAACTCCCTCATCTGCATTCATCTGTTGCTGGCATTTATGTTGAAATTTGTTTGACATTGGTTGCAATTCTTTTCATTACAATATTAATACATACTGTATATAGTTAAAAATAAAAACACAGCTTATAGATCTTAAAAGTATTCCTGATCTCAACTTGAAACTACATGGTGTTTCAATCATTAATGAGAACAAATGAGCTAAGATGGCCAAGCCTGTACTGTATGACACGGTGAAATGAAGCATGACTACATTTTAGATTTAATGAAGGCATAAGAGCTTTGTCCCCTCAGATTTAGTGAGAATAGATAACCTCTGATCTAACCTGGTCTGATTTCAAATGCTACAGGGGTGAGGCAAAGGGCATTTAGAAATACATTTATTTTAAAACTGATCTCTCTTTGATTTCACACTCACACCCATAATTTAAGCAGCCCAGTGTTTGTGCCACAAAACAATTGTGCAATCAGAATAGCTGGAAAGAGGCTATTTTTATTGAAAATGTGCATGAGAGCAAGGCTACCACATATTCAAATTATTATGTTAATATGAAATGTACTGATAAATGCAAATTTCATGCACTGAAGAAGATGCAACAGATGGCAGAAACAGCGGCCTTATCTGGAGCTCGAGTGCTTATTTCTATGCAGGTGAAAAAACATGAAAATGTTAATGGAATCTCTGCCAGACCAAAGACATCTATGGTTACTGTCACGTCATGTAAAAACCATTTCAGTATTATTTACAGCTGGCCTTTATACTGCTACAGCTGTCAAATGTATTTCCTCTCATTAGTTGCTTCTCTGTATCGTATAGTTACCACTGCGGTAGCATTGGTCTGTCAATACAGTAATCCAGGTGAGGTCATCAGCCTGTCACTTTGTCAACCCTGTCTCTGCAATCACAAATCTGTTTTTGTAGGGAATATAATTGGCAAGCTGCTGATACGATGATATTGAATATATTAATAAAATGTGCCTTGACAATAATTTTATTTTTCAGTCTACATCATGTTAATGATCTACATTTGACCATGAAAAAAAAAGATCAAAACCAAATTATAAACTTTTACCTCTCAGCTATTTCCATTTGCAAAAATTACCCAGAGTCCTCTGCTTCTTAGCTATCACCCTTAACCTTTGTCTGATTAAAGTGCATTTAAAATAGAAATGCCAAAAGCCGATTATTTCTTGGGGTCCTGACCCCAATCGTGTATGACTGGCATACCGCAGTATTTCCAGAACTTTAATGAGAAAGTATTTCCAATTGAAAACAAGACATTGTAGCAGTGGGATATGGATACGCTTATTAGGTCACAGGTAAATAAATGACACTAATCATCTCTTAGACAATACATTTATTTTCTTTATCCTGAGTCAGACATATTCAAAACAAAAATGCTGATTCACTATCAACAATGTTGAGAATCATTTTATTTAAGCTTTCTATACAAATGTAAACATCATGCACTGCATTAATGGTGTACTATGTACTAAACAAACAAACATTGTGTCACTGTAGTTCTGTCACCATACTGTATCCTACTGATGTCCATATATAATGGTACATTCTTACTCCTTATTATTTCACCAATAATCTGTGCTTTCACTCTGCTTTACCTTTTTGTTTTTCTCCTAACCCTTTTTGTGTTGCACTTTTCATCCTTGTTTCCCCCAGAGTATGATTTCTGTTTGCTTTTCATGTTTTCTGCCCCATGAATAAAATACAAGTGCCGTGCTCCCAGGCTTCCTGAAGCACAGTAAGCACCGGACAGACAACAAAGATTTCATGGTTCCTCCCTGTTGGACCCCCCACCCTGAATCTGAATGTGCTGACACAGATGTTCCACATCAGTGGGGCTTTTCGTCCACATGTACAGTAGTTCTAGGGAACACACACTCCTGCAATTCTTCTGTCAGGTAACTAAAAGTCTGAGATACCTCGGTTATGAACAAATTCTCACCAAAATCTAAAGATGAGCAGGTGCTGATGTTGCTTTCTACTTCGGATGCTGCTGTCATGTATAATACGCAGCTGCTTTTCTGGGGCAGGGTGCTCTCTGACCCAGGCCCCGTAGTCCCATAGTTGTATCTGCCCTACTGTAGTGGTCCTGCAGCTAAATAGGAGTGATAACATTTCCTGCTGAAACCTGTTTTTGGGGGAGAGTTTGCTTGTCTAATTTGAGGGTCAAAGGAGAGGGAAGGGCATACTGTACGTTGTAATTACTGTAAAGCATCATAAAACAAATTTGTGTTGTGATATTACGTTTTATAAATAAGATTTCATTTGATTTAAACTTGTTGCTGAACATTTGCAGCCGAAATGGTAGGGGTGATGAATAAACAAAATCGATCTATGTTTTAAATACTGTTTTGGTCTTTTTGGATTCAAAGTAGTGTCAAAGTAAGTTTTTCCTCGCCTTCACTTGTGCAACTGAGTTTTTAAAATGTCACAAAGCGCCACTTAAATTAAAGGAGCTACAAATAGCACTTCACCATCAGTACCGCACTAACACTGATAACTATAATCACTTCTACTGGCTTCTACAACACAGTTAAGATTTGACGGTGGCATTTTGCAACTCAATAAGATGCTGCCAAACAATCAGGATGCTACTCTTCAAAAATAGCTCATTAAAGTCGATTTTTATTTTCTCTTCATTAAAGATTTCCAAATAGACCAGTGCATCAGGTATGGCACACAGATCAATAGTAATGAACTCAATCTCTTTGAAAAGGTCTGACTATGTAGGTGCAATGATGCTGTCATGCATGTAGCACACTATGGTCTAAGTATACTTCCCTGTTTCTACCACAGTAGCTCTGATACTCTGCACAAATGCTAAAAGCTGACAGCGGATTACTTTTTGTGTCATTGCTTAGGAATGCTGCGAGAAATCTTTTTGGTGTTGTCATGCTTCTAAATTTGTTGCTTCTGTGTTGTTGGTGCAGAGAGTGGCTTTTTCAGCAAATGAGAATTTAAGTGCGAGTAAGCTATTTCAGTGCAAGTTGGGCAATGTAAGACACCTAAGAATCAGTGGACATGAATGTCATAGAAATAACCACGGTTCTCAATGTGTGAGTGTGTATATTTGTTGTTATTTTGTTATTAGCAAATATACTGTACGTGTGTATTTCTAGGCGGATGTGCTTGTTGGAGAAACAGAGAGTGACACAGACAGAAGAGGGCAAAGAAAGATATATCATACTTATATGTGACTCTTTTGCTAGATGCATTTGGGTATGTTAGTAGACAGCAGTGGTTGTGCTGGGAGGTACGGCTAAAAGCAAATGAGGCAGAGCAAACACTATTGCAAAGAAAACAATTGAGCATGGCAAAAAGCAGAGGACCGTGTGCTGCACTGCCACTGTGTAAAAGAGCCCAGAGGTGTCTGACAAGGGGCTAACAGATTAGTGAACAACCTGTAAGCATCCAGGTGCAAGAGAGTAAGAATGAGACCGTGGCAGTGGTAACATGCCAGCCACACTGATACGTCTGTGAGTTTCAACCCCATTACACTCCAGTCAGCACACTCTATTTCCCTGTGTCAGCCCAATGCCAATCAACCTAGGACCTCTGACCCTGAAGTCAGGAGTGGGTATTATCAGCCAGGCCTTAAGGCCAGTGCGCTGAGATTCGGGTGAATACCAATGTGTCTTATCTGCCGGCTATGTTTACCAACCAATTTCATCCAGGCTGTGTGTCTCACAGCTTTTCCTCGATACCGCTCACTGTGCTCGACAACAACAACTTCATCTTTCTGTAATTTAATTTTGGAAGCAGTGGCTGGCGTATAATATGCATAATAAGGTAACAGCAGGTAGTTATTGATGATCACAGGTCAGGTAAATGCAAGTGAGCTCACTGCATAATATGCAAATATGTCCCAAACCACATTTGTCATTGAACCTTACTCCTGGCTTCAGCACATTAAAGTCCAATGACAGATTAAGCAACAGAAAAGGATAAAATGAGTAATGGGCTTAACACTATTTTGACTGATCCGTTTATGATCTATTATCATCAAAGGAGACTGTGTGAAAATGTCATAATCCTCTCGAAATGAATCTGGATCGTGTTCACATGTCAGCAGCCTCTGCTGATAGTCTGTCCTCACCGTCTACATGTCTGTCTGAGGAAATGATAAAACACTAAACCCTTCACATGGGGACGTTCCACACAGGACTCAGGACTCCTCTGAAACCTTGTAACACTGTGCTTCTGTGAACTGGCTTAGATGATTCACAGTGTCTATTAATGTGTAGATCCGTCCTGGAAAAATCAAAGCCACATGTGTTTGAATCATTTCTGTCAATAGCAGCCATGTACTATGTTCCCAGAGTGCCAGAGATTGTTGTTACGGGGGGGCAGGCTCTGGCTAAGTTATCTTCATTGCCTATTGATTACGATGTAGTTGATGGCAGAGCTCCAGTCACCTTTTACAGTTAAGTTTCTCAGTTCCATTTATTAGAATTGCATTCACAGTAGCAATGAGACCTGGCATCAACTGTGCCCTCCCAATTGTTGCAGGCACCCAAGGTAAATCGGAGTACATGTGTGTCCGACAAATACAGTAGAATGAGGAGATGGGACAGGTGAGACACAGATACCTTAAGCTCCTTGGTGTGTGCCTCCTTTTAACCTACTGTAAGCACCTAAATCTTTGATGAAACAATTGCTGTTGTTTTGTTACACAATGACTATTCATGCATAAAACAATTAAAAAATATATCAAATATCCACAGTGAACCACTCCTTTATTTCTCGTTGTTATTTGTTCTTGGCTTTCTTTGTTTGCAGGGAGAGAAATATTCCTAAACGCACTCCTTGGCAGTGCTATGAGTAGTCACTATATAGCGGAGTCCAAAGATGACTTCATGCCAAAAGCAAATCTCAGTCAAAACACAATAACAAAAGGATGAGATTTATGTTCCAGCTATATCAGGTAGAAACTGTGTGCCCAGTTCTTTATCCACAACATCCTCCATCACAACAGACACATTTCAATGCGACACATTCAACACTTCCCTCTATTTATCACAGACATATGAGCATGTGCCCTAATGTAAAAACATATTTTGCCTAAAGACAATTTACTTTACGTTTAAAAGCTCTGAATAGGAGCAGAACGCGCACTGTGACAAAGAAACTGTGGATAATAAAAAAAAAGCCTAAAGAGGCTCCTACCTTTGAGTTCTTGGCAATCCAAATGTAGTTTGGAGGATGCAAACACTCGCTTGTTCCCGGCTGTGCATTATGGCTGGGATGATGACGGTGTCGCCCACAGAAAAAGACATTTCTCAGACTTCATTTCGGACGGAACAGGTCTCCGCTCGTCAGCGCGCTGCCGTCACAGTACCATCATTTCTCTCCTCTATAAATACTAAGGTCTTTTCTTTCACTGTAAACCATTTACCTTGAAAGTCAACTGAATTGTTTTCGCCTTCGGAAAGTTAAAACACCTTCGGTTAGAGAGAGAGAGAGGTGGGTCCCTGCTAAGAGACGCGGATGAAAAGAGGAGGAGAGGAATCCTCTTCGCAGTGCGCGCACGGGGAGGAAACAGCGTCCGCCCTCTCCGTATCCATGCGTTTACTTCCACTGAGCACTCGGCCGTGTGCGGGAGGTTAATCTTCTCTTAGAGCGGATGCTTTTCCATGCGTGTACGTAACACCATCCAAAGCCTCCATCCTTGCAAAGGTAGATTCATTTAGACTGATTTGAATCTATTATTGCAACCTACAGGTGGAGCAATAAAAAAAGAACAAAAAAACAAGCTATATAAAAATGTCTTATACGTTATAACAAAGTGCAGACTAAAACTTCAGAGATCTCTGATACAAGAAATGGATTATCACTTGGTGGAGTTGTCATCTCTCATCAGTGAAAGTGTTTCATACCTTTCTTTAACAGCTACTACAATTACTCCGAGTGGACCAGAGATATCTGTAGTGAGCATAGTGATTTGATTAGTTCAAGTGGGCAACAATAATGTGAGAGAAAGCTATTACATCAGTCCTGGAGTTCGACACAGGCTTCAACCCAGCGTAACTGACACTTGAAAACAATGTGGTCCCAGACTGAGTTGTCTGAATACTTCAGTTTAACAGTAGCAGAATTAAAAAAAAAAGTGTAGTACTATCACTATTGTAGTAGTATCATACTAACAGTGTCACATTGATACTGTGCTTTGGCATGACATACAGTACACTGTTTCTGTGCTTATTTCTTATCAAAAACATGCTCAGTTTATTCTGCTGGCTAAGTATCTTCATCCTGAATAAATGTGCTGCACTTTTGAAGTACTTCAAACTAATTACTGGATAGTATTAATTATTTGTCGTGTAATACTTATTCGTAGTAATGTTGAATATGTGATATATATATATAGTATTTCATTTCAAATGAAGCATGATGGCACAGGTTTATTTATTAGGCCTCTAAGCGCCAATAGTACTGGCAGCTCATGGGTGTTTTTCAGGTTCTTAGCAATAACGTAGCAACTTAACAAAGCTAGTGATTTCACTTCCTCTACTCACCACCTGACCTCTGCTGCTGAGTGGACATCTTCAAATCTGCATCCCTCTTTTCCAGCACAGCTCCCCTGCTTCTCTCTGCTGAGGCTGCTGTTACTACATAGTAAATCATTCCACAATAATTTAGAGGCGTCACTCTTCCGCCCTTTTTATTTTTGATTTGCATTAAAATGAAAATTCAACATATAGTACAGTTTATTGATTTGTTTTTGAAACTAAAAGCCAACATTTAATTAAAGATAACAATGTAAAAACTGCAATATTGGGATGATATCTCAAAATGTCAGAACATTTGATCATCAGCAGAAATATAACAAAGCTGACTGGCTTACAGTAAAAATTTAAAATCTGCATTTTTCATCTCAGCTGAAATCTGACTTACTTAGTTTAATAGCAAAGTTTAATGTACAGTATGTAAACAGTGTTAAATACACCCAGTTCTTACTAATGTAAACACCTGAAAACAACACATTCATATTTTATATAGCGCTAGTTCTAACAGAGCATCGAAGCGGTTTTCAGAGTTGCGTGATGTTAATTACAGTGCATTACATTTGATCAAAAACCCTGAAAACATATTTTCTCAGTCACTGTCCTGAGCAATAATATTACAAATTTATGCCAAATTTAGAACAGTTGTGGTTATTGTACCCCTGTGAAACTAATCTTATATAATCTATCTAAATAATCTGTCATGGGAGGATGTACTTTATATACAATCATTTGTGATCATTTCACATTTAACATAAAGTATCAAAGCTATTGCAGTGCTGTAGTGTATAAGAGATCGGTAACTGCCAAATAAAAAAAGAATACCAATGTCTTATGTCTTCTTTAGACGTTATATATGATATGGATTGTTTTTCTCTCCATTTAACATGTGTAGTGCAGGTATGTTATTATGCGTTACATTATTTAATGTTTAAGGTTGCTAATGTGTTAATTTACTTTTGTATTAACATTATTCATTATTGTGTTGTTTTTAACAGAGTCCTTGAGTTGTTGCTTAGAGAATACAGATAGAAATGACCCTTTGGTTAACTCTGGAACTGGTTCATTTACACAAATAAATCACCACAGTCAGCGTCAGAGACCTATAGGTCTCTACAGGAACTTACCAAACTATAACTTTGTCCGTTGTCCCAAGTTCTGCTTTTGTTTCATTTGGTACCTCTGATGAGGTAGTGTTACTGAATCCAAACTCCAGGGACGGAGGTGACTGCTCGCAGGACTGTGTCAAGCAGCCTTCACTTGTTATAGGTCAAACAAATATGTTGTCATGTGCGGCAAACACAACGACATAGCAGTAACCACTTTTTTACTTTCCAATTTCCATTTCACTTTTGTATATACATCTAGCATTTTTTTCACAGTGCAGAACATATAATAACATTCACATGCCGCCTTTTCAGTGGCATACATCTAACTCCTTCTGGTTTGTACAATACAATACAAAGGAAAAGTATGGCAGAACGGACCACACACTATCTGAAGTCTGTTGGACACAGTTTGCATTTTCAGTGCACATGACACATTAGTGCACAAGAGTGCAATAGAAGAGTATAAGAAGAGACTAAACTTTCACAAATATCTCTAACAGAATTTAGAGGGATAGGGAAGTGTATTAATGCTGTGTGGAAATGACAACTGAAGAGTGCTGCAGTTTCCTACTGGTGTGTTGAAGGACTCCACTCCATAAATGTAGTGTCATTTTCTCTGGTGCAATTTTACTGGTTGTTTTTATATTTAGAAATGTGATATGATTGCAAAAGGCCCGGAGTGAGCTTAGACACCAGTGCAGTACTATAAACATAGAGATGAAAATATAACATTTTGACAATGCTGATTGTTAATATGTGTGTAAAATTATATATAACGTGTGATTTATAGGCTATAACTCTTTAATAGGCATGGTTTATGTTCTTGCTGTTAATTGAATGCCATTACTTAAAGTTCAAGACAGACTCGATGGGTTAATACATAGTTCAAGTAGCTCATTTCACTGAATGAACTTCAAAGGTAACCAAGCTCCAGACCTGAAATCCTATATCATTATCTAGGATCTAAATCTCTTTTAACAGCACATAAGTGGAGTCCTGACCACAATCTTGTCATTTTGATCTTTAAAGAAAAAGCTCCTACGTTTCCAGCACAGGATCTGTGGTTCTGACATCTCATTCCTTTCATGTACAATATATTGTGTTTGATATTTGAACTAGTGCACTACACTGCAAAACAGTAAAAAGGTCAACAAATAGCCAGAAAGCGAGAGGCTCAAAAATAGTCTTGGAGCTGCAGTGATCATTGCTGACCAACGTATGGACAGCAGCAGAGAGAAAAGAGGAGACCTGCAAAGGGAGGTGGCTCTGACAGACTGTGTAATAGCCTTAGTGTTCTAAAACACCGATCACACTTTCATTTCAACATTTTTCCCAAATCACCCTCTGCTCTTACCCTGCTGCGTTGTGTGTTATTTCTCTTTCAGTCTGTATTTCTGTTTTTTTTCCCACATTGTCATCCACTGTCTGACTCCACCCTCCCAGTTCAATATCATTGCAATCATATCTGACAAATGGATTCAGATCCACCAGCTGCACTCAGGACCTCATCAGAAACCTATCAATCATAGATATCATACACAGCTTTTTCTTCCTTCCACATCAACCACTGTCATGCCAAAGAATTTAGCTGTATCCTGCCCTGCTTGTTGGAGGTGGTCACTCAGCTTGGTACCATACCTGCAGGCATGTCTTGCATTGCAGATGAGCTGCAAGATCCAATTTGTTTGTGTTGAGATGACTCCAATTCCTTTGCCACAGAACATTAGGGCTGCAAATTAATATCCCTGGGCTCAGCGGCTCACCAGTCTGTTTCAAGACAGGAGACAGGCACGCTGGGATAATGGCAGATACATGGAGAGAATTCTTTAAGACCTGAGATACCTTCTATTTATAAACTTATGTTCTCCTCTCACACCCTGTTCTTGCTTTCCCCTCATGGTTTCATCTGGCACCTTTCTCCCAGATGAACTTAGAAGGTTGAAGTCTCATTTACAGTGTCGTGTTCAGAGTTACAACATCTATAGTCCGTCTTATCTTTCAGAAGACATTCGCTGGGAGGAACACGAGGGAATACAAATGAGCAACATTGTGAAAAAGTTTTGAGGAGCTAGAAGATCTATACCAACCTCATCTCCTAACAGTTATGCTCCTTTCAAACTAAACTGCGAACATGATTAAGTTAAGTTAAGATTGAGTTTTACTGATGCTACCCTCACCTGTAAGCAACCTCCCTACTAATTTTAGAATCTTTCAGCATGGTGTCACATAATATTTGGCTCTGTCACAACTTAGTTAGCATTTTCACCAACTTCACAATTTGCTTTGTGTACTGTCTGAAGACCCTAACCCTAAAAACGACAAAGTACAGTTTTACAAGATAATTATTTTTTCAATAGCTGCCAGGAAACCATCGGAGATTCCTGAAAGTTTTTGGTCCTGGACTAAAAATAGTCAGACAATTTTGGAAGCAAAGAGTATTTTACAATTTTAGATGACAATTTTTATAATTTGCAAACGCTAAAAACTCTTCACATAGACAATATACATTAGATGTTGAAATTCCAGTATACTGCTGCTCCTATTTTAAATGTTTGTGTTGCTTTAAGCAAATTAATAATAATAATATCAATAATATGGAACAGATGTAATTTTTCTGTGATGTATTGACTTAGTAGCCCCACAATATACAGTATTATTCAAAATAAAAACTAAGTATAGAAGTATCAATATTAATGTCATGAGTTACACAGAATCTACCAAAAGTCAAGTTAAATTTCACCAGAATATATTATTATATTACCCTCAGGCTAAAACATTGTCTCTGCAAGTGGGGAGAGTCTAACCATTGTTGTGTGTGTTTAATGTGTCTGCAGGTTTGTGTGGAATACTAAGCACAGCTACCTCCAGGTAAACAACAAATATGTTTCTGTGGACCGCTTATACTTTTAAGGCCTCTGTCGAAGGTAAGATCACTAGGTAAGAACATAAGTCACATACATTTAAGTAGAGCCTACACACTGGTGCAGCAGCTTCCCAGAGAATTTCAAGCTGTGAAGATGCAGAACTGCTGTCTGCATGATGCCGTTTTCCCATTGTAAGCTTTGAGTATTTTTTTAATTGTTCTTTCAGCCTTCGGTTGAAAGTCCCTTGAAATGCAAGGTACTTTCTTCAGTAATTTGAATAAAATCCTTTTTTGTTTTTAGAGGCTATGATAACTTTGTAGCATAGAGGATTGGATTGGATATTAGAGAAAGACCATCAAAACAGACGGTGTCTGGACATATCTGTCCTCAGCAGCTACATGGCCACAGTTTAATTTAGAGGCGAGTCTTTACTTTCTTTCTTGCTCCGCACCATGTAAAACAGTAGTTGTTTTTATGCTGCACCCCTATGTTTGCAGTAGCTGGCTTTGTATTATTAAGTTTTACTGGGAATCAATCAAGACTCTCATTTTACACAATTTCTTTGTTCCTTGTTGAGACATTTTGCCTGTCTTAAAAAAACCACACAGACATAGATGTATTTAATTTTAGACCACAGATCTATTTGTTGTTTAGAAAAAAAGATTAATCGTTGCTGTGTTTTACTCATAGTAACATAGCACATCTTGAAAAGGTAGATGTCATATTGTACTATTGAACTGTCAAGTATAAGCTATTCTAGTTTTGATGTTTTTTAGTGATTTCTGGTGAATAGAAGTAGAAGTAGGTGAGTTAATTTGGGCATATAGACCTTCTCGGGCTATGATTAATCCTTTACCACAAAGTCATTTGTCAGAGCAAAGTGATGCGTAATAATGATTTTCACTATCAGTTATTTTAATGAATATGTTTCAAAGACAAGAGAAATAGGAAATCCCATATTTGCTTAATAACAAAATGTGTAACTCAGCTGACAGGTTCAAGTGTTGTGAACAGTGACTCATAAGGGTAAAGACGCCAGAAATTCTGGCCATTATACTTACTCTGGTTGAGTGATTAAAAGAGATGAAAAATAGGACCTATAACACTTTTAGCATGGCTTGAGGCTTCCTCTTATGTGTGTTTGACACTGTATGTGTGTGTACTTGTGTCTGTGTTTGTACGTGAATGTCTGATTGTGACTAGAAATGAAAATTACCAGAAGTGGCAGGAGTATACACACTCAATACTTAAGTAAAAGTACCAGTACTTGCTTAAGTAGTGCTCTAATTATCATAATCATTAATACATTAATGTCTTAAAACACTAATGCAGTCGGCAATGATGAATTTCTGAATTTATAATAATAATTCTAATTTACTATTTGATTTGAATTTTCAGTAGAAATATACCCACCACCACTGATATTTACATAATGCTTCTTTCATTATGAGGAACCCCACCCCTCCAGCACACGCATTTGTTCCCCTCTTCTCAGGCAGGAGGCTGAGGAGCATCAAGAGCAAAACTACCAGAAAACACATTAGCTTCTATCCAGATGCTGTAAGCTTCCTGAACTCTGGAAAACAGAAAGGCTGCAGACAACATTATTTCTGAAGTAATCTGAGGATTCAGTGATTAGTGTGGACACGATGTTGGCCAGGTTGCTGTGTTGACCAAGCGGCAAAGATTGTTCTTAAAGACCGAACCGAGATATTGGTGGATGTAGGTTTTGTCAGCATTACTTGTGCTTCCATGTTAAACTCCTAAATTCAGAGTGCTTCCTTTCAAACTCAAAGAAATATACATTATTTGTGAATTATGAATTCATGTATGTTGTCAGTGTCATGTCTTCCCCTTGCCTTGGTTTGTCTCTTTTTCCATGTCTTTCTGCTCTTCCCTCACCTTAGCCACGCCCTCTCTCCACTCTCACTCCCTGATTGCCCTCAGCTGCACTTCATTTCCCATCAGCCC
>JAUYWH010000016.1:6943750-6955823 GCA_034779795.1 Ctenopoma multispine
AAAATTATTGAATGTTTGTTAGTTTTGAGCAGGGCTGAAGTAGTTTAAGTGAATTATGCAAAAAAAATCTGAAAAAATATTAATCTTTCATATTTTTATAACAGTTTTTTAAGAGGAGGACATTTTTGTCCCTAATGATATAAGAGGGTAGTAAATTAAACTGACGCCGGAGGGTTAAGTATTATTGTATACTGTATAGGTACACTATTATTACAAAAAGGTATCCCATAAATTTGGTTTAATTAAACAGTTACATAAGTGATTAAGATTCATCGTTCGACAACCAGAAACATTAATCTTATGCTAATCAGGCCGTTAGTTGCAAAGAGTATCTTGTTCTTGAACAAAGTGTTGGACAGATGGAACAACAACCAATGAGCTACACATTTGGCTGATCATTTTATTTCCAATGGGGTCCACTGGCTTTTCCTATTGTGTCACAATAAGGTTTACATGCTGGAGTTTTACTGATATATCTTGGCATCTATAAAATATATATTCATAGAATTAATGACATTCCTCAGCAATAATTTGCAATTCATAGTTTGGATTACAATACTCTTGGGTTTAGGCTATTTACTGTATGTGTGTGCATATTTTCAGACAGTTATGCGTAAAGTTATATATAGTGTTTTCCCAAATCAACACAAGATTGATACTGAGAAATCAGACCAAAAATAACATGATGTTTGTTTGTTTATGTCAACGCCATCCCACACTGCTCCTGTCTTCCAAAATCCTCATCCCTGAGCAGGCAGAGGCAATTTTCGCTCCATTATGCTGTGTAAAGCTAAACAGGCTAAATAAACAAGCCCAGAACGAGCCAAGCCATTTAAATCTCTATACATGTAAGGCTATTTTTGAAACAGCAGAGCACTGTCGACCAAATTGGCCATCTAACTGAGCATGTCTTCTCATGCAGGCTGCAAATTCACATGAGGATATAAGCACACCTTTGCCTTCACTGCAAAGGCAATACTTTCTCTCTTTCTTGCCAGAATATTCACAATAGCCAGTAAAAGGCACATGAACGCTGGTCTTTCTGAGTGACAGGAGATTGACAGTTTGGCTCTGGATAGAAAATGATGTTATAAGAGGCAGCAGTTTTAGCATCAGGATTTGATGTGTTCTGTTTTGTTGTCTATCCCTCTGGTCTGGGGCTGGTCTGTGTCTTTGCCTTTTTCTTTTAAAGCTTTTTCATTACAAATATACACTTCCTAAGGAGTATGCTGATTCGTTTCACTCACCACATTGACAGTGATGTCACATGCATAGTTGTCTTTGCTTTTTTCTTCCTAACATTCTGCATTATTCTGTGCATTTTGTGATACACATTTTCATTGTAGGTAGGTATATTAAAGGATACATGTACCTGTGAAGTCCTACGTAACCCAGTTGGGCATAAGATAACCAACGTTTCATATTAGTTTTCACTATCTGAAAGGTCTGTGATGAAAAGAAATAAGGTGTTTCTACAATGCCTTTGCCTTTGCTTGGCATTTCAACTAAGTCACAGGGGGCATGTTGTGGAAACTGACAGACTTCTGCAGAAATGAATGAGCCTCCAGTGTTGTGTGTCTGGAACAAGAGGCAGGAGTATCTGCGCAGAGAGATAAATTTAGGAGAGAAAATGTCAACTTCTGTTGTGTGCTAGATTTGAAATGCAACGGAGATGTAAAGGTGAAACTGGAGCAGCATCTCTTGGTTAAATGTTCACATTCACAGAGAAAGAAACCACTTTCTACACGGCTTTTGTAGCGTTCAATTCTGCCAGTAATGCTGTGAAGTGAGAGCAACATTCAGGTTAATTTCAGTTCGAGCTTTTTGTCCAGAAATATTTCTTTCTGTAATAATTCTTTAACATTATTTTAATTTACAAATATTACAGCTAATGTATGGAGCACAGACAGGAGAACCCATGTGAAGACACATAGGCTGGCAGATCGGTGTTGATTAAATTTGCAATGAAATTCTGAACACAACTGTACACATCAGCAATTTTGTTGATTTAAGATTCAATTTAAGATTCAGTTGCTGTCTGAGATGAAGATACGGATATATATACAACTAATTATTGTGTATTCCAGTTAGTTTATGAATCAGTTAGTTCATGTTGAGAGAACTGCTCGGACAGAAGGATAGTTACAGTATAGCCACAAACCAGCTAAGACAAGCTACTCACAAGTCACTTTAGCTTTAATTTTCATAAACTCATTTCATACCCCCACACACACACAGCACACTGATTAGTTTGACAGAATATTAACTTAGACAGGGGAGCAGTGTCCATGGATGAAATTACTGTTGTGACACATTGAGAAAATGTGTTTTCTTCTATGACTAAACATTGATGTCTCACTAGATTAATAAAGTGGTACATTATAATTAACCTTTTTTAGTATATCAAAGAAATTATTACTTCTAAAAGGTTGGGCAAAGGGTAAAGGAATAAAGCTCACTCACTGATGGTTGTAAGCACCCAATGCTCAAAATGAACCATTTCATGTTTCTGCATGTTCTCTGGGTTTTCATGTCATGGAGAAGTAGAGGCATATTAAAGGTGATTAGATTATTGGCACATCCTCATCTATCTGTTTGTCTATCTGTGGATAAACTGACTGTAATATATCACATCCTCCCACTGTGGCTGTAACGTACCCAAAAGGCATTGCATGTCTGCAGGGGAAGATTTTTAATGAACGGCTACAAACCCTTTTGCCTCTTTCAGGTTTTCTCACTCTCTTCCTCTTACAATATTTTTCAACAATAAATACTTGAGAGATTAGTTGTCTACATGCTTCCACTAGTTTTTCAAATTTTCCCACCAACCACCCCTTTCAGCAGCATCCTCATTTGCAAGCACCAAACCAAGTGATATTCTTATGATTTCATGCAAATTATACAAGAGGCACACGTTATGAAGATTTCGTGAGGCTATTCTTTGATGAACCTTTGCCAAGCACACACACAGACTGCAAGAAGGTTTATTAAATGAATTGGTTTTATTTGCCTCTGAGGCACTTTGTGTTATTGTTGGCATGATAATACTAAGCTCCTGGCTGTTATTGGACTGCCTTGAAGATAAAAGTATGCAACTATGCTTTTATGTATATTCTCACAAATGTTGATTGCACAGTGTGAAAATAAAATAAATCAATAGACAAACTAAATCCAAAGGACAAAAGGCAAATAAGTCAGTGATAGTAGTGGTGATACAGTATGCAGAAGTGAATAAAGCGCTGTAGAGTTATTTAGAAGCTTCTCCTTTAGCATGGTCAAGATTTGATTGTAAACCTTATACCGAGCAGAACTAGGAGAGATGGACAGATTCTTATATACAGTCATACACAGCAAACATACACACATACGTTCTCCGCACACCTGCAGTGGCCCAGAAACCCACATACACTAACGCAACAAAAAGGATACAATATACTATGTATGTCCTATGTTCAACACTGTTTCCTGCCTTCAGAGGAACTGCTAATGAAAACACATGACAGAGACTTTTAGAATTGCACCATTGTGCTTATAAAGAAGGGTTAACAGTAATATGCTCCACATAGGTTTTGTTATCTCAACTTTTGACCTGCTTTTACCAAGCTCATGGAAGCACTCATGTTCTCTGTTCCTCATGAATGTGTGGTCTTTTGGATACTGGTACCAACACACCATCAAAGAAAATGATCATCAGTTGTGCACACTTCATTTACTTCCTCATTTCTCTTTCTTACATTCTTTTTGACTTCCTCTCCCCCTTGCTTGCTCATTGTCTATTGCCCTCACCCACTTGTCCCTTTCTCCCTCTTCTCCTCTCCCTCTAATGAGGAGCATACCATATTGCAGCTGCATTAGGACCACTCTAATCTGTGTGGCAGTGTGGAATGGGATGTTCAATGGCTTTTTCTCGTTTCCTGGCTGAGAGGGCCATGTAACGTGCTAATGGACTCAGTGGCTGCTGCCTGACCCCCATGGTAGAACATGCAGAGTCTTGCTACTATCTCAGCCAAACAAGTGTAGTCTCACTAAAATCTTTTTATAGTTGCAGAGAGTCTGACCTTACACTTTTGAGGTCTTTAGAGCTTTGCGGCTCTTTGCATGTCTGTGTGCTGTACCAGTAATGAGTTTGTATAGAGAAAATGAATGAATGTTGTCTTCAGAAGTACAAAGGCAAGGAAAAGTCCACTGGTCTTCAAATGTGATCTAATGTTCATCTGAATCACACGTACAGACAAACACAATGTGCTTCAGTCATTAACAGACACTTCACAGAGCTGGTGAAAAAAGTAAGAATAACCTTGGTTTTTATTAACTTTGCAAACCTTATTTTAAACATGGACATTTTTTTTTCTAACAGAACTGCTTCTGAGCTGAAGCACTATATTCTTAAGACATCTGGTAAGAATGACTGTCCACAGCATCTGTACTGGACTGAGGTCAGGACTTTCTTTGTCTGGAGTCATTCTGTAGTAGATATATCAGTGTTTATGGCCATTGTCCTGCTGCCTCAATCAGTTTCTCTCGAGTTTCTGCTCACATGGGTTCACATACTTTTTCAGTGTACTGTCAACGTTGTTTTAAATATTGACAAGAACAATTGTAATTCAGAATAGCGTTAAGCACAGTACCTTTGAAAAAAAAAATACTTAGTTACTTTCTGCCGAAGACGCTCTTTTCTGTGTGCAGCTCAATTTTGAAAATCTTGAAATACATTCATTATGTCTGCATCAGGGGAGGGCAAATAGTAGGTAATGTGAAAATCCTCATCATCTCACATCTTTATGATCAATGTAAGAGGAGTGAGTGTATATTGCCTGATTGGCAACAGCTCCTCTGTTCTGCTGCAGAATCTAATGTTGTTCGTGACATCAGAGATTCTGAGTGAGAGCTCAATTAAGAAGCCTGTTGAGTGGCTAGCGGTGACATGATGTTTTTCTACTTTGAGAGATCTGATTTCAGGCTACAGAGAATTCTGATCTCAGCACGAGCTTGGCATCTCTCCAAGTGTGAACTCAATCAGATTTGTTTATGTAGTCACATAGAAATGCTATTTAAGTCTTTAGTGTAATGCACTAGTTATGAGTTTCAAATGTCAGTAGACCCATTAGAACCTATAGTTGTTACAGTATAAACATGGTGCAAATTGAATCAGGTTTCTTTAATAATAATAACGACATCTGTAATCTCTTTATATTACATTTTCTCAAACTTCAATAGGTGAAGTGATAACTGTGCTACAGGAAAAATATAAGGAGTTAGTTATTCACAAGGAAATACTGATGTCACAACCCTGAGAAATCCTTGAAATATTTTCATATTTAGAAGGAATTAAAAAGGCTTTCTACAAATACCATTGCAATCTGCTGATCTCAGATGTCCTGCAGAACAACAAACAGACAAAGTGAATTTTGAACAGCCTCTTTCTTGGCAGACACAAAAAATGGGAAATGATTAGTCCCTCTTGTGAGTGTGTGTCAATGTGGGTTTCCTGCCATCACTACAACAGGAAAAACTGTCATATCTATAGAAGGTTATGATGAATGGTCATTGTGACCTGGACCTTGTGAACATTTTATTGTAGAAAAATGCTCTCTGAGAAAAAATGCAGTTGTATTTTTACCTTACCAGCGCCGTCTAATATCGTCATCTTTAAGGGTTTTGAGGTTCCCATTATCAAGAGCTGGATTTCTGCCCGACTCTGTGTAACCTTGGAACACCCTAAAAGCACCAGCACCTGTACAGATGCATGTATAATACAATTTTCATAGTTCTTTGACTACTCTGAAACACTATTTTAGCCTTTCCCTAAAGCCACTCTGTGACCACGTGCAGTGCGAAGAACGAAATGGGATGCTGGCAGCCAGGGGCGGTGTGACATTTTGAATCAAGATACACACAGTAACACTCAGAAAATCAGAAGTTATTCTTCCCTTTTGACTTGGACTTTTTCATTTCCACATGCAACTGCAAATTGATCCACTGGGACTGTTTGCTATTTTCTGGCAGACAAGTGACATCCAGCAGTGAAAGGTTTTTGCTTTTCAACTTGTTTAACTGACCTTGAGCAATAAATCCAATGAGGACAATTATAACAAATAAGCCCACAATTAAAACACTCTACTTAAACTGGGCTAGTATTATATTGTATCTTATTAAGTACACAGCAAGAAATTATCTCTGTGGGGATAGTGGAAAATGTTGCCAAAGTGTGTTTGTAATAACATTTTTAAAGATCTTTTTAAAAAAAAACTGTCCTGCTGTACTGTAAAATAATAATAATCAAACATGCAACAATTTTGTACAGATGTGCTTTTGAAAATGCCAAAACAAAATGCACTTTGAAATCATGATGACAACCAGTAGAGGGGATCCAGCATGATTCTGACATCAGAAAGATAACAAATGAATGTCACAGTCAAGCTAAAATTTAGCTAAAAATCAATCAAAAGCTGAGCCTAAAAACAAGTTGAAACCGCCTTAAAAACACATGGCAGAGGAAATATAGAGTCATGGTAGTACTGACATATGCCAAGGTGACTCCCAAATAATCCACAATAACAAAATGAGTATTACACAGTTGCTATGAGACCAATGTCAGTGTAATAGGGTATGTCTCAATTAAAGAATGACCTTTACCCATTTTTTTGTCCCCTCTTGGGGACCAGCAGTAAAATATAACCTGATCTTGTGGTTTCCCTGTCTACCGCATTGTCTTTAATGTCTCCTTTACTCCCTGAAGCTCTCATGTAGTTGGGCAATCCCAGAATTCTTCCTGAGACCCACAATGGCTGTTTGTCTCTAACCTCTGAAACCTGTAGTACCTTCTTGTATCCTTACAGCATCATGCAATCAACACACTTACTGACCTGGTCACAAAGATAAACACACAGTTTGTGGAATGATCACCATTTGGTTCAGTTTTGGTTTAGTTTAAATTGGTTGAGATCAAGGAAAGATCATGGTTGAGATTAAACTAAATATTTCGCTAGTGTTTATGTCGTCTTTGAAACCCAGTCTTCCCTTCTAGTTTAGTTGAACTAAATTAATCATAAGCCATCTCACTTGTTTCCCCCCTGTCCTATCCCAGTGTGTGTGCACATTTATTCTGATGCCTCAGGGAACAGCTGGAGCTGTGAACTGGTCCTTTTAGAGGAGAAAATGGAGTTCACACAAACCAGCTGACATCTAAATTCTCAGTGGATCAGAGCAGAGACACTTTTAGAGTAGAACTATCCAGAACTTTTATTAGCAACGCTTTTCTCCAACAAAGATTTTAAATAGGTTTAAAAGCCAGTGAATGAAAAATAACAAAGGACAAGTCTTGTTTTTTTATATGCTGGATATTCTGTATTGTGTTTGCCTTTATATAGATTATTTGTCTGGTGATGTTTTTCAGTCATTGTCATTTTACTGACATCTGCAAGACTTTTAGTCTTCCTTAGGATTTATTTTCCACACTGTTTAAAAACATTTCATATGATTTGAATACCTTATCCACTTAAAGTGTTACTGTTAGATTTATCTAAAATAAATTGTATTTATTTGATTTTTGATTATATATACTTTCTGGTCCTCTTTTTGAGACTCATCAAAACACTGTGTGCAATGACATATTTTAACATGTTGCTTTTGTATATCTTTCGCAGTGTGTACACATTGCTCAAGATTTTAACAGATTTGCAGGAGCACCATTTTTGATAGATGTTTTTAGACATGTGGTTTTAAAAGAGAAAAGTTATGCGTTTGACCTTCGACTTTCTCTCATAATTTCAGTGACCTTAAGGTTTCTTGAGGACATGAACAAGTATGCTGGAAATGAAAAAGAAATCAATATTATTGTAGTCCTTTCCTTGGGGAATGTCAGTTTTGGGCTTATAATGAGTTCCTTTTACTCCTTTTCATACATCTTGTGAAATGATGGCTGAAATTGAAATAGTGCCTCTGTAATTCTTCATATTTGAACTTTCATTCTAAAACCTGCAATGTTTTCCTTTGGTGTTGCCATGAAAGCTTTTATTAAGTTAAAGCTGTCTGGTCAGTCAGTGATAAAGTATGAGTTGAGGAAACAACAGTCATTTTAAAGGTAGATATGTGGTACGTTCTAATGGGAATATAAAGCATTTCAGTGAGCTGCCTTACACAGCTTAAACCTATTTGGAATCACGTGAAAAGAAATGTCTGCTGCTTTCAAAGGACTAATCCTGCAACACCACCTCACAGGGTTTTTTTTTTCTATGCTTCAAAATACAAAGCTGTTTTCCAGAATTGAATTGAAAGCCTCTGGGTGGACATTTTGTTCAGCTCTATTGCTGATACATTTTTGGAACATTTGTAAGGGAATTCAATTCCCTAAAAAACTTTTTTCAGTCAGTGCTGACTTAATGATTCTGATCATGTTTCTTTTTTTTTAAAACATATGGCAAATGACATGTTTTTTTCCTTCACTTTCTTTCTTCTTTTACAGCTTCTTGCTCCTGAGAACCTTTTAATCACATTTTATCTTTGTATCACACCTCGCTCCTTTCCATTACCAATTCAAGCTGTAATAGTTTGTCCTATTTTAAATATGCTATAAACAGAATTTTCATCTGTCAATCTCATGATCATCTCACTGCTTATTCACAGCATTTGTCTTTTTCTCCTTTTTACCATATAGTATATATTCTAACAAGCCCAACATCCTCAAAGGTCCTGTCATCCAATTCTGTGTTAACACACATATGATAACAGTGCGTGGATGTAGAATAATTATTATATTATAACTCACTACATTCAGTTTCACAGAAAACTCAACCCAAAAGCTGACAATTTTTCTCCCAACACAAAGTCTTTGTGTGTTTTCTAAACTGTCAATGCTGTCCTTCTACTTTCCACTCTTTCTTTACTTTTATTCCAGCTGTAGCTATTTACTGTATATGGTTAAATTTGTATTCATCAAAGACAGTTTATCATAAATAGGCCTAATATTATTACACCTAATGTGATTTATTCATTTTAATTAGGCCTAATTTATCTGACACACTGGAGTTGGTTGTGGCATCTGCAAAATATCCTGTCAGATACAGTATTTGACAACTGGTAATAATAGTATAGTACAGTTTAATGATAATAATAACGACACACTTTATTAATAACCTTGGGGAAAATTGTTGTTGGACAGCTGCCAGAGAGTACATGTTGACACCACTACAGAGTTTCAGTGTCAGTGTTCTGTGTCCAAGGACACCTCGACACGTAGCCGGGAGGAACCAGAAACTGAATCTCTGACCACTAACCCTGGGGTTTGTAGATGAATGCTCTACCCGCGTTAGCTGCTTCATTTACAAAGCCTACAAGCAACACTGATGTTTTGCTTCCTCGTTAGTATTTTTATGACTATCTTACAACATTCAGAGTTTTTAGGCAGGAATTACTGGAGCCAATACAGGGATCCTAACCTAGATTCTTATAGGTCTAGTAGTAACTTGGATGGATGTTATAGATGTAGTTGTAATTGTTGAGGCTTTATTTAACCTGTACCCCACAAAATGATGCTGTATGAAATATGCCTTTGGGCCCTGGGAGTAACATTATATTAGATATGTAGACCAGACCTCCTAATTACTGTATGTAGACAAATAAACATGATTTATTTCATTTTAGATCTTGTGGTTTTGATTAGTTAAAAGAACAAACAAATGTACACTGAGGATAATTCTTACCAAAACATGCTGTGTGCAATTACAGTTACTAATTTACAATTGGACAATCAGCGTTTGGATAGGGATTTAACAAACAGTCAACTAGAGTCATTCCTTTCAATCAGATCCATTGTAAACTTTAATAATGTAGGCCTCTGACTGTAGCATTGGAAATTAAGAGCTTGCTTGCTCGAGCCTGCAGCTGCATGTTGGGAAATCCTTCGACAGCACATGTGGATGTTGAAGTAACAGGAGTGATAGGCCAGGGAAAGGGAACAGCAGCGGTGTGATCGACGAGAGGAATGTAAATGAACCAGGAGCATGCCAGATGAGTGTCAAGTGGCAGATTCAGCCCTGCTGTCAGTCCCTTCTCACCCTCTAAACATTTAATGCAATTAGAAGCTTTAATTAACCCCAAGATGCTTTCTCCCATGACTCTTTAACAACAGTCACACAGGCACTAACTGCCTGACTCATTCTTAGTTTTAGTCTATCTATTCTCTGTTTGTATGTTTTTTATTCTTATATTTTATTATTATTATTTAAATTGCCAAAGTGGATCTGTTCCAATGGCTCAAGTTAGATTCAATAAAATTCCCATTGTATGTGTCAATTACCATTGTATGTGTCAATTACAATTGTCAATTAATTTATTTAATTTCCACCTAACTGCGTTGTAGACGTAATAACCAATACAATTGTATTTTACATACCATGAAATAACATGAAGGGGCAGCCGTGGTGCAGTTGGTAGGGCAGTGTTGGCATTAGTCTACCAACACTAGGGTTGGTGGTTCGCTTCCCTCTTTTCTCCCCTATTCCTGGTCACATGCCAAAGTGTCCCTGGACAGACACTAAACCCCAACCCCTCAGCACCAGTAGGGGCAGCAGGTCCACAAGAATGTAAACCTCTCTAAAATCATTTTGTACTCTTGACATAGTTTGCATACTAGTACTTTAATTGTCCAAGCACTTACAGGGCAAGTTCATTTGGAGTAAACTGGACACCAATGTTTTTTACTTAGGGTACGGAAATTTCCAACATAAGTAAAAGTAAGTGACCAGACAATTGCTTTTGAACTTACAAAAAGACTACACTAAGGATTAATTTTTTATTTTTTTGTTAGTTTGTATCTATTGTATTCACAGACTACCCTGCAGTCATTGTGGTACAAATTTAGAGAGGCATTAGACAAATTAATGGGACACTGTGAGCAGCATTTTTCTTCCTGCTTTTAACAGTGAGCAAGAGAAGGAAAAGAGAACAAAAGGAATATTAGTGAAATGTATATACTGTTCATATTGTACACAGCACATTATCTGTTCATATTGTCTTCAGTCACACCCCTAGCATCTATGTAGGTGTAAAGTCTACATAAATGCTAGGTGTAAGTGTAAGTGAGGTTGCATATCTGTGTTCGTCCCCATATAAACTGAACATAAAGCCATGTGTCAGCAATGTGTCAGCCAGCCATTTGTAACAGCGTTATCCCTTCCAACAAAGCAGCCTAGAACAACGACCATTTGGAAGCAGCAGTGAGCTGGACATGTAGGCTGTCCCATCATGCCACCGTCTAACAAGCAGACAAGTGGCTGTAATGACTGCCTGCCGTGATTTGTCTAAACTGGCACTCAGATATGCACCTGCAGAGTGCCTTCCCACCCACAGTGCTTGCATCAGTAGGCACCAGATGGACTTCTGAAACAGGAATGAATGTATAGGTATGACCCAGAGCTCCAACCATCTGTGAAACCACCAAACACTTGAGAAAGAGGTTTTCTTTGACGAGTCCAGCAGCAGAGCAGAGCCTAAAGATACCTGCTGAAGCCAAATGTATGAGCACATGCTTTGCATATCTAATCATATAAATGTATGAAATGCAGCAAATCTATTATCCCCAAGCTGCAAGAGAGAACTTTAGAACATCAGCAGTGTTAATACTGAGGTTCTCTGAAGCATAGAGCTTCAGGCAAGGCATAAAACTCTGATTGACCAGGATGGATAGATTTAATGCTTGGTGATGCCTGCTGATAAGAACCTTATATTACAAGGAGTGTGGGTGACCTGATAAACTGGAAGCAAAACAGAACATTCATTATTCCAGCTCTGACTAGATGTTGCCAAGAGAAAGTGACTGACAACTTTCTGACCGATGTAATGAACCAACAAAGATTATAAGGAACAGGATGAATGCAGCAGGATGAGTGTGTGGAAGGCCCCCAAAAATGGTTCAACATGGATGTCTGACTGTGAAAGGGAAAATCATATTTTAGAATAAAGCCTATTATTCCTTCTTTTCCACCCAATGTGTTTGTAATCTATGCATAATCTTAAATATTCAATGTATAGTGCCAAATCACAACATAAATCATCTCAAAGCAGTGTAGGGTTT
>JAUYWH010000016.1:6961115-6991780 GCA_034779795.1 Ctenopoma multispine
TCTACTGTAATGGATTTTTGTCTTAATTGATGTAGTCTCCATTAAAGTAAATTCGAATGTTATTAAGAAATGGTCTGTAATATACAGTAATTGCTTGTTCTGTGTAGCAATGATAAAGATTTTCAATTTTCTACAGATATACCCCAACAACATTTACATTGTTGGTTGTGGGATAAAAAGTCCATTTGATTGATAGAAATATAAACAAAAACATCACTTTCCTCATGTTTAGATGCACCTGGTATTTGTACTGGCTGAGCTGTTCTGTAGCCTCAAATGTAGATGACTTTGTTCCATAATTTGGCAATTTTTCTTGCATCGCTTAGCTAGTCTACATTGCTGTGTTGTCTATTTGTCTTCTAATTTTTGATTTGCAAAAGCATTATTTTCTCATTATCACAAAAACAGATGTGAATAAATACTTTTACCCTCCGTTTTCTAAATGTAAACTGACAAATTAACACTAATTTGTATTCCAGTCAGTAGTGTGAGGACTCTCTGTTACTGTTCAAACAATAAAACCTACAGTTTAAAGACAATTCTAAGCCTTCCAACATGAATTATCACTTCTGTTCAGGAAAAAAGTGAGGACAGCTCCTGGTCCCCAATTCATCAGACTGTCCAAATACAAGCCCACCATTTATTAACTTGAATCTCTTGGTGTCAGGAGCAACACCTCATTCATCCTACTACTGTGCTGATCCCATGGGCCTTTTACTCCAAGACAATTGGATAGATCCTCTCGTTCAGGACCTGTGGGTTTATGGCACATATAAATTGCTGTTTTGGTTGTTTGGTGAGACCTCTCACCTCTTTTGCTTCCATGGAGAGTCCCTTTGCCTCCAGAACATACTTATACAGTATGTGTATGTTTTTACACTGTAGAAATGCTGCAGTATTTGATAAAGGGGAATAATGTATTATTTTGTAGTTAAATAAAATAAATAAAATCCTTTGTTATAAAACTTGTTATAAAATTCCAAGGCATACTCTAAGTGCAACATTTTAGTGTTCTCAATTGAATTGTTTTGTCCATACTGATGATTTCTTTTCACTTGAAGTGTACAATTAGCATAACATAAAACTGGAGAAGTCCTGCTGTTAGACATTGCGGTAGAAGCACTTTATGTGAATGCAAAGAAAGTGTTAATTGATGTGCTTTGAGGAACAGCAGACAATGCACCTGTAAGCAGAATAAACTGCTAAAGCAGCTTATTGAAACATCAATGCTGTAATCTGCATTTAATAGAACAAACTGTAGTTTGGGGTTTTATAATGGTCATAATGACAGAATCTGTCATTCTCTTCATCATTTTTAAGTTATTCTCAACTTAAGTCTATAAGAAAGAATCCCACAGCCTTTGGAGCATATAGGAACCATGAACCTTATTCACTGTCAAAATCAAATGGTCATTGCCGTGACTGAACACATTTTAGATATAATATAATCCATGCCTTACAGTAAAACATCAATTCTTTATTGCAATTATAACATTTTATTTCATTTAAACGCACCAGAGAGATAGTCGTGTCATTTCTATTTATTCCCTGGCAACTGCAGGGACTCTACGAAAATGACTGGACATTTGATTTAGTCAAATACTTTATATAAATACTTTTACTACAGCCACCTTTTTTTCAAATCAAAACACTATCAACAAAAAGACATGCAATTTTCATGCTTATAAATTAAATTCTTTAGTTCCCTCACTATGCTTTATCTTATTTATCTTACCAGTCTGCCTCTCTGGAGGACTGTGAGTCCCACAGTGCCAAAGCAGCAGTAAGTTACACCAAAATCTCCAATCTACTGTTGGAGCACACATATAGATGCTTCACACTTTGGTTTATAGTCAAAACACAGAAAACTCTTTTCCCCTCTTTCCTTCCCTTGTTTTTTTCTCTTTTTGGCATCCAAACGTGATAGATATTAATGGAAATGTCAGAAGTGGAGCGACTAACCAATCCTCAGCAAGGGATAATGGCCAATCTGCTGGAGATTACCAAAGGGGCCTTGTCTCTAACCCCAGCATCCGCAATTACCAACTCACTAACAGGCCCCCAGATGGTCTCCAGATTTCAAACATGAGAGAACAAAGAAGGATTCAGCAAAAAACTGGATGTACAGGATGTTTCACACTGAATAGCGAGAGCTTTAACATAACTAAAAAACATTGTTTTGAACTTACCTGTTCACACACAAACAAGCACAAATGTACATGTACATTGCAGATCTACTTGATGCTACGCGAAATGATTGTAGATTTACTGCTTTAGTGTGGTATTCAGCCCTAATCTACAAACATATATGTATACAGTACTTGCCCACATAGGGCTGACTTCATAAAAACATTACTGAGTACAATTAATACATGTTAACATACAGTATAGTCATTATGAGCATGTGAAAAAGTAGACATTAGAGTAGACATTTGGTCTAATGGTCCAAGAGACCATGCCTTTGGATTTTACACTTTTACAACTGTTTACATATTGAAACAAAACTATTCCAGCTTGAATTCCTGTTTTTTTTTATTTCATTCATGTTACAGCCCAACACAAAGGCTACTGTACACAACACATCCCAGACACTGTGTTTTTGTTCTTCAAAGACACTGTGACTATCACTTATCTTCAGAGAGCTGTGTTTCCACTGCTGCAGCTTCACAGATGCATCTGCTACAACATTATGATTTGTTTTCACAGTTGCCAGTGTGTAACACTGATGAAACATTTTGGTAAACATGCTTCACTGTGATTGGATTAAAGAAGTCACCAGTCAACATCTGTCCCTAGGATGAAAGTCTAGAGTCCTCTTTTATTGAAGAATACTGTAGGTAGGTTAGGAGAAGGTATTTCCACACTGGAATACTTTGCACAGTGTTAATGAAGACTACACATAGAGAAGGGAGCATGCAGATGGCAGAGGTGTTGTTTGTGTATTTTCTGTGTGAATGTGGAGATCTCTGAGATCTGTTACCGTGGATGTTGGAATGTTCTAATGAAGAGGAATTGTCCCCGTCGAATTGCATTAACCCACACACTGTAAAATGCAAGCTGTGACATCCGTCATATTAGAGAAGGAAATTATGCATAGATAATTGTATACCAAGCATTCCTAAAAAAGGAAATTAATTCTTTTTTGATACAAAAGAATACCTTGTTCTACAAGCTAGACATAACAGAGTACAACATTCGTAAACTCATAAGTAGAACATGAAACAATATGTATTGTTTAGACTTGTGTAAATATACAGGGACATAGTGGCATTTGTTCATCAAAAGATGCTGGTAGTACACTTTGTGACAAGGATTTTTGTGTGTATTTTTGGGCTCATGGGTTCATGTGAGCAGCTGCAGCAATGACGTGAGAGTGAACACAAAGTTGTTTTGTACACTTAAACCTGGCAAAGGTTCAAATGTCCTAAATAAGTTTAATTTTTACAGACATGTTAATATTTTATAGCTCTGCTCATGAAAATGGAAAAAAATTCAAGAAAACTTTTGAAGATATATTATTTAGAGGTTTGGACAGCTACTGTTGACAGTCTAGTCTTCAGTTAAATGCCATCTCCTGTTTAGCTATTCTCTACAGCTGCTCTGCTGTGTCTTCTTTTTTGTTTTTCTGGACAGAGAAATGTCCTATTTGTGTTTCTGACAAGAAAATGAAGTCAGGTGCATCTTAGGTAAATCAAAATTCATCGTCATCAAAACCTTTCTGAATTTGGCGTCATGAACACATATTACAGATATAATGGAATTCTCTAGTCTGTCTGAGGTGTTTACTCGTCTGACAACTGAAAGCTTGACTCAACATTTTGTGCTTCTCCAGAACATATATGTCTAGCTACTTTGCAAAAAGTTATGGTATAGTATATCAAATATTCCTGCAGGTTAGAAATAAAAAATACTATATTTCTGTAAAAAACAGTGACAGTAGGTAGAAGGAGTGACCGGAGTGAAGACGGTGTTCTCAATCATCTTCGTCCTCTAATCTACATACTGTTTATTCAACCATCAGAAACAACCAGAAATGGCTGCCAGGCCTGGTTTATTTAAATCACAGAATGAATCTGGGATGAGGGAGTCGATTCAGAGGCCAGTGCTAATGAAGCATAGCACTGAGCTTCAATAACACACTATGTTAAGGGGCTACACAATACGGCATCAGAACAATTAGATGTTTCTTTAAGTTCTAGGAGAGTTAGACATTTTTCAAGTTGACATTTTCGGAGATGGTTATTTTTCACAGAACAGCAACAGCTACCTGATTGCCATCCCTGTTTCATGCCTCGCAATTACATCTTTCTCACCACTTGTGTGGCTATTGTCTGACTAGTCACTTCCACTCATATCAGTGCAGCTACTGTTTCCCAGTCATTAACGCCTGGAACGTATTCTCACTATCACTATGCTGACAGGCAGAGTAAGACACCAGTATTACACCACAGTCCTAAGCATACACACTAGCTAGATGGCGAAGTTTCAGTTTATTGGCATTTTCATTCTCTGACTTTTCACTCTGACTGTACGACACCTCCATAACCCCAACCCTCCTCATACCTCCTCACTCACCTTCTCGTGTCTCATTAAGTCCTTTTCTGCAAGACTCCATGACACCAAGTAATTAAAATCTCCTAGTGGAGTCAGTCAGAGACAAAGTATGGGGCAGTCAGAGCACACAGCTGTGACAAGGTTCAGGTGAGTCGACTTTAAAAGGACACTTGTTATCTCATCCATCACTCACAGAAACATAGACACAATGCTGAAGAAAATATGGTTTGGTTCTACATTGTAAAAAATATGACTATTAATTTGTTAAAGAACAATTTTACGAATGGGTTAAGGGGAAGACATAATGGATCATTTGGAAACAGATACAGTAGAAATGTCAAATAAAAATTACATTGGCATTGAGCTGTTACCTTTGACCATGACAGTAGAATACTAAAACTTAAATTGGACAGCACTTTAATCCCTTTGGTGCTAAAACCAGCCTCTCCACCAATTGATTGCTGGTTGTAAAGCATAAAATATCAGCACAGGGCAAACTGTTTGATGGAGATTAAAGTTGTGTTGGTGTGTGTGTATATGAAGAAACTCAACTCTCACTATAACAATAAACTAGTTTTGCACTCCAAGCACACACACACACACACACACACACACACACACACACATCAGGAATTCAATCAACCACTATTCAAGCAGAAAGCAATTTGAGTTGTCAGATGCAAAAGGTGAAATTCTGATCTGTAGTACTGCAGCCATAGATTAAGTGCAATGAAAGTGCAGGTCTGCCAGCTATTGACCTGAGAAGTTTCATCACTTAGGGCTGGGTGATAAAATGATAATTATTGCAAAATAACTTTGACTCGATAAAACTTTAAGACACGGTCGCTACAACGTCAATAGAACTCATTCCATCCATGTTTTCACTGACAACAGGAATCAGAATGGCAATGACAATTAGAATAGCGCTGCACAGAAGAAATCATGTGGCTGGAATAGAGTTACAGTTGCATCAGGTTGGGTGATGCACATAACACAGAGCTGTGGACTATCACATGCTAATGTTATTGCGTTATTGCACACCAGTATGTCAGAGGCTGAAGCGAATGTTAATGAAAACTCAAGCATTAGCTTTAACGAGGAAGGCGTCCCAAGGCTCAAAAGATGAGGAGACTTGCAAAAAGTGTCAGAGGAATTTGGTGGTGTGAAGATATTTTGGCTATTAAAAGTTGAGAAGGAGAACAATTCACAATGCAAAGTGAGTCAAAAGTATATTCTCACAAACACAGGTAAGACCACTAAAAGTTTTTACCATCTGAAACAGTGCCATTTTAAGGGCACACACAATCCGATAATTTACAGCCCCAGTCCCAAGCAAGTGCTGGTGGCCTCCATACAACAACCAGTGTGACACCTGCATAACAACAAAAGATCACAGTGTCATCTCTCTCTAGCGACATACCCTTCAACAAAAAACAAAGAGACGCAATGATGTCACAAATGCAAAAACATACTTTAATGGAAAAGACGAGACGCTAGACACACTCAAAAAAGCCTGATTTAAGTGGATAAATTACCTTTACAATCTCACCTAGGAGGTAAAACCAAACATTAACCTTGATGGAAATGGTGATGTGATTTGTATGGCAATATACTGTCCACCAATAATAACTGACAAACAAAACAAAAGTAATGTTTTTTTAAATATTGAAGTATACTTGTGAAGTATACTTAAAGAAATAAACAAGCAGGTGAGCCCACTTTAATGCATCTAACTTTACACAATCCATTTATTCAACTTTAATAATACAAAAACAACAATCTACGGATACAAAAAATCAGATTAAACTTTAATGAGTAATATTCTTCAGTTTTTATAGTTACAGTATCTCTTTTGTCTTAAATAAGGTCAATGTTGACTGAATACAGACATTATGCCGCCTTCTTTGTCTTTTTTCTTCATTATGTTTCTTGGCAGGAAATTACAGGTCAACACAAAATGAAAACAGAAATGTCAAGTGTTTTGTTTACCTGTAAATCTTACTTTACTCATGACTTAAATATGACTGTGTTAAATGTTCTTGAAATTGCTTTTGTGGACATTGTGAGCCATGCTGGACCACATTTCCCAATATCATTATGATTTAAATGGACCTGTAGTGTACTGTACACAGCCTGAAACACTGAAGGACAGTTTCTTTAACTGAGCCATTTCTTTTCTTGTCTGCTCATCTTTGATCATACTTCACCATCTTTGCTGTGTCTCCATCTCTGTGTTCTCTCTCTGAAGAGAGCAATTTTCTTCTAATCAGTATTTGAAGGTCAGTGAACTTCAAAAAAGTTCTGTCGCGACTGTCATTGCCTCGAAAACATTTATAGCGTTTTCATCAGTGAATGAAAATGCTGAAGACATTTTGAAGATTCTGTTGTTCAAAATTTTTAAAAACATAAAAAATTTATAGAATCACAGTACCCAGACAATAAAAATCTACATACTCCATCACAGACATTCCTTCCCTCAGTTGTTCCATCTGTATTCGTCCCCCTCACACAATCAGCACCATAACTTAGAAGTTCACAAGATTTTGATCACAATCCAGGCTAGAGATACTGCAACCTGCTGAAAGAGAGAAAAAACAAGAAGGAGAGAGGCCGACTGAAGTGAGAACAACAAACAGAGAAGAGAGCATTAGATGCAAGGCAAATGGAAGAAGAATTCTTAATGTGTAGGCTTCAGTTTCTTTGTGTCTTTTCTAGGTGTCTGTATAGGCATCCTCCCCTTCATAGCACATTGCTGAAAGCGTTCAAATGCCACTGAGCTGTGAAGCGCTCCATAATTCCATTTCAGAGGTGATTGGAGCCTCCATTCTTGAAGTGCCATTTCTGCAAGCCATCAACCTGCAGACACTAAAGTGACAAAGGACATTTTCCACTCATTGGTTTGTGACACAGTCCAGCCCCATTATCCTTTCATGTGAGCCCCAAGTTTAAGGAAAGTTTTTTTATTTTTTGATGTACTTGAGGGCAAACAATGGACAGGAAAACTGTCATATATTAAATCAAATAGTGAATTACTTTTAGATGCCATACAAAGGAACAAAAAAAAATAACTTAGACAAGATCCCTCAACAACTGCGACGTTAAACATTTTCCCTACTGTTAAGAGGAGAAGCTGATGAATTAAGGAAGTGTTTCAAAGCAGAGAATGAATACCTTGGGTATTACAGTAAAACAGGCCTTTCTTGTGATGTATGGCAACATTATCCTTTGCTGACTATTCATGGATCTTTGTCTATTTAAGTGGCAGAGCTGACACTTCACTTTCAGCTTTACATCCCAGCACCCATTCAGAAGCAGGTTTAGACTTTGTCAAAGTTCACTGTGTGCTTCCATAGGCTTTCTTTTTGCTATAAGGAACAGTCAGGGCCATGAATCGTAATGTAGTGAAGGTGTGGGTGCAAGGAGGCAGAGAGAGAAGGCATTTGAAGAAAACTAAGAGCTAGGAACAGGGAGAGAATGTGGGGGAGAAAGAGACAGAAGGAACATTGAATTCTCACCAGAGCATATTATGAGTGAAATGATGGGGTGGCCGTAAATTACAGGTAATATGTGTCACGAGTTGAAGGATTTAAATCACTGGAATCAATGTCAAGGGAGAGAGGAAAGATATTGCAGCTAGTCAACATTACAGAGCAAGAGAGGAGAGGGGTGGGATTAATGGATGGGTGGAGACATGGAGTTAAACGAGCGAGAGCTTGGGAGGAGGTCAGAAAAAGAGACTGATGACTTCTCACTCTTCTCTGTCTGTCTGTTGGCAGGCGCATGCACGCATCATTAAAGAGCTGAAAAATGTGAGAGGAGGAGGTAGTAATGACTCACTAATGACCTTGACTGGCAACTTTAGCAAAGGAAGCTTTTGACTCCTGCTACCTGGGCAGCAGTGTCAACATGATGAACTGCAATACTGCCAATAACATGAATGAGGACAGCAGTGTCCATACTATTAAGTGCTTGTTTTTCATCCATGAAAACTCCTTTTTCTTCTTTCTGCCTAGAACTCAGAACATACGTAAATAGCCTTGTTATATAATAAAAAAACATTCAGTTTCAAGGTTTGCTGTCTACCTGTTTTAAAAAAATTAAAATTCATAGCAGCAGCCTCCTATTTACTCTGTTTTAGATGGATATTTCCTCCAAAATGATGGATGCAAATGTAAATGCAAACATGCGCAAGCAGTCGGAAGCTGCTGAGTCCTGAGGAATAAAAATGGACATTTACCAAAGCTTGCATTGTCGCTCATTCTGCAGTTCAGTGCCGACTGATGGTGTTTGTGCAAAGTAAATCAGTCGTTTACAGCTGTTGCAATGACTTGCATGTTTCACACCAGTTCCACAGCATTTGTGGAACTGGAGATAATGAGATGGCACTCTTCTGGCACAGGTCCCAGAGGCTTCACCAACAAGCCACCATACTGACGCCAGTCACTGCAAGTGTCTGTGTGGTAAGTCTAATTTTTGCAGAATGCAAATGTTATATTATAAACACCACAGATTAGCATACACGCATAAATCAGTGGTGCTGATAGTGCTGCTGAGGCTCCTTATGAATTTGAATATTAAAAATTATCTAACTAATTTGCATGTTAAATAATTGAATGTGTCTATCCACAATTATCAAATCAAATTTGGTATCTATAACCCTCATGTCTCAGCTTCTTTAAGACATCAACAGAGGCTTGTCGCATTTACGTTATCTATACTTGTGAAGCTGAGATCCCCAGCAGCCAACCGCAAATAACTGCCACACACTATTTTATCTATCTCACCTGTCAAATGGGAAGAATGTGAGGCAAAGAGAAAGCCAGGAAATGAATTACAGAGCAAAATGGAGAGAGTCATCTATAACTGGTGACAGAATCCTCTCAGACTAGTGATAAGGAAATCCCATTTGTAAGAAACGGCCACTCAGCACTTTTCAGCATAACCCGTTAACAGAGCAGGTCAGCCTATGGGTCAGTGGAGAGATAATCCTGCTTCAATAGTGATGGAAAAATATATGTAACAGGATATTGTCACTGTGTAAACATGGTTATCTACAGTGTGTAACATGGAGAGTGGATCTGGGCATTGGGCCTGCCTGCCAAAAGTGATGCCAGACTTAATTAACACATTATATGAAGTTACTACAGCAACACATAACAATAAAAGAGAATTAAAAAGAAGCCTTTTAAGATATTATTATTGGAAAATCTATTTTTATGCTACAAATGTATTCCTGTACAGCTTCAGTGTGTTTTCTATAGTTGATGATCACAGGCAGCATCTAACTTTTCATTCCCGGTGGTAAAATGTGATGATGGTGATGGTTTGATGATTTTCCAGGTATGTGAGAGAGAGAGAGAATTTATGTTTTTGTTCTGTTTCCATGTTGATGAGCATTCAGTCTCATTGGCTGCCTTTCCCCATAGTATTTCTGTAAACGTGAATAAAAATTATGCACAAAAACAAAGTCTTTACTATGTACATGTACTTGTGAACAAACAAAAATATTATCTAGGATTGAAACGGAATGAAAGTGATTTGTTTGGCCACTTAGAAAGACACTTTGGCTGTTTAACTCTCAATTTATCTCCCCTCTCCCTGTTTCCCCTTTAATTACAGTCTCTTCTTTGGTATGAATCAAACAGAAACAATTAAATAAACATAATTTTCAAACCACTTGATCCGGATAATGAATAGGCTTGGAATACAAACTAGCAAGGAACTTTCTACAAAGTTTAAAAGGAGAAATTAATTGGATAGGACTGAAAGAGATTATATTTCCCAAAAAAAGGATGTTGTTGGTAACTATGCATTTTCTATTTTAGATGCTTAAGATAGGGTTATTACTAAATACAACTCTCATATAAGCTGACATGTGTCACAAGGATTCAAAGCCAGAGGTTGGGACTTTGATTCTGCCTTAACCAGACTCAGCAGCAGTAGGACGGTTTGCTTGTGATCACATTAATTCATTGAGGGAGACAGATGATGAGGGAAGGCAGGGCTCCTGTCATACACAGGGCTTAAATAAGGCAGAAACCTCCAACATCTCAGATTCATGTCAACGTAGAGAAGTGACATAAGGTGGTTGTAAAAGGTGACATAGTACAGGGACGTTTCAGAATGGGAAGCCTGCACAGACGTCTGGGTTTGATAAAATATTATACCAACTCACAGGCTTGAACTTTGTGGTGGATGTTGTTTGCGGGTATGCAGAAAATCAATTACTGTGAAAATCTGTGCCACAGGCTGTAATCTCAATTGAGCCCTTTGCAATCAGCAATATGTCAACTGGACATGAAGTCTGCAATTATTATTTTTGAGTCTGGTATTGATATCAAATCCTTGAATTGAGGATGAAATTATGCGTGGTACTAACCAGATGCTTTATTGTTGGTGCATGTCTGTGTTTATGATTGGATAGTTTAGAAGACTATGCCAACAGGTGTGTCACATAAAATATACAGCAAAGCTGAGTATCCCACTGTGCTATATGATTAAAACCTTACCAAACTTTATTACCTTACATTAATTACGTTATTTTACTTTTGAAGTTTTGTAACTCTTGATCTAACTTTACTATTGCTTGCAAAGCAAGACATAACGGTCAGGTTACATGTTACTAAGGAGCATGCAAAGGAGCCTGATCGTATTGCATCGTATCGATTAGTCAGATTAAGTTAGGTATATTTGGACATGGCCAAAACTACCACAGAGACAGCATCAACCATGACGCTGTCTGTTCTGTCTCTTCTTTCTTCTCACCTACAAACGATTGGTTCTATAAGAAAACAACCTTCAATATTTTTAGATGGAGGCCACAATCCAGATTTTTATCATGGTGAACTTCACTATTTTTGTTTTTATTAATGTTATTTAATAAAAAATTGTGTGTGGTACGATGGTGTAGTGGTTAGCATTGTCGTCTGACAGGTTGGCCTGGTGCCTGTCTATGTGGACTTTGCATGTTCTCCACGTGTCTGCATGGGTTCCCTCTGGGTGCTCCGGGTTTCTCTCACTGTGCAAACACATGCATGTTTGGTTAATTGGTGATTCTCTTTGTGACCCTTAAGATGTCGAGCAGTTAGGATAATGGATGGATAAAAGGTTGTCAATTAATACTTATCATCAAAAGTTTTGTTTACAAATCTGTCAAGTCCTTGAGCTGTTTCCTTGACAACAGTGAATGGAATCTTTCCATTGGTTTATGGATTATTGCAAAAAATAAACAAAACATTATGGTACAAACACATTACATGTTAAACACATTAACCAAATGGAAAAAGATTATTATTAATTCCCACACCCACTCAACTACCTTTAGTTTGGTGTAGTTTATCTATATAAACAATATAAGTACAATAAGCTTTTTAATATACTACATGTTTTTTTAGAACAAAGTAGTCTAAAATCAGAACCTTTTCTAAATCTTAAATAAACAACACAGATCAGGTAGATAATACTATTTACAACTGTGTAAATTGCCTTTTGCCAGATGCAGGTACCTGTCGATCACAAAAGTTAGATGATGTCATACAGCTCTATTTGCCAGTCACCATGGTTACTTGTGTGCACAAAGCAGAATGAATGGTGCAGGAAGCTGAGAAAGCAGAGAGGAGCTGAAGAAGAGTGAATGCTGGAGTCAAATAGCACATAAAATGGGAATGAAAGAGAGAATGATGCTGAATAGGGTACTATGTTATAAAAAGGAGCCAGCTAGAGATGTAGGCTATGTCATTGGTGGAATCTGTGTCAAGTTATGCTCCTTTTTTCACAGGATATCTAAAATGTTGCACAAGGATTGAAATACACCGGTGAACTATAGTGTTTTTCAGTGTTGCCACAAACATAGGTCTCCTCTTTGAAAAATCAGTCACTCTCATAATTAAATTTAAATAAAAACATAATAACATTGCAGACAGACGGAGAAGGCCCTTGATATAAGATGAAAATGAGGTTATGGCTACAAACAAGCAGGAGCAGGGTAACGTTTGTAGTCTGGTATAAAGCACTTTTTATAATCAGCACAGATGAAACCCCTGATTGAGAGCAGAGATGAAAAAATGCCATTCAGACAAGAGGCACAGCCCTGGATTATGTTCTGCGCTAATTGTTTGAATATTTTCCAATGCCAAAGTTTTTACAATCCTTGCTTTTAGGTTTTGTACATGGGAACTTCACTCCCCTGAAAAACACACATGCACCCTTGAACGCTTCCCCTGAGACACTTAGCAACACTTCTCTGCAATAGTCATATTTTATGTTACATACGTTAAGGTTCCTGAAATAAAAAATAATAGCATAAATATGTTGTGTTTGCTCATGATGTTCCATTTTGTGAACATCTGCCTGCGCTAATTAACAGGATTCTGACTCTGCCGGGGCCATTCATGCATGGTGGCACTGCACTCGAATTACTACATTTACAAATTCCTCACGAATGAATGGACACGGTATTTAAATGCACTGTAAGTTGTTAATTAAGAAAACAAACAGTGTTTTTTTATTCAGCATTTCAGGGCAGTTCACAAGTCATAGTCAGAACTTAAGAATGGAAACCCAGTCTGCTCTGACATTTTGGGTTCACTAAACAAACAATGACAAAAGCAAGTGATGACAACAGTGCACACACTACAGCTAGTCTGGCTTCACGGGTCTAGCAGGTAGTGACACTTCCACAGAGGGAGATGCCTCAACACCAGACACTACAATTTCTACCTTTAGCAGTGAATCTGGAGGCACCACAGTAACTGCCTACAATATATAACAAACAATAACACTACAATATTTTTGCAGTAACCCTGTTATTGACCTTGCTGCCACACATACACCTTTGTGTATGTATGACTTGGGAAGTTGTGATGCATACTGAAAAATAAGGCTAAAAGTCTCCGTGTAATTCAAGCTCTGCCTAACCCTGACCTGGTTCGCCAAATAGATATGTTTCCACTGTACCCAAGCATTTATGGTTGAAATGCATCTCCAAAGGCATCAGATAATGATGCTAAAGGGTATGAAGCATCAAATGAGTTACAAAATAACATAATCTGACATTGTGGGATGTGTCATTAACTAATGCTGTGGGATTATAATGTATTGGTTGTGGCTCACTGGTGTAAATCTTGAGGTGTGGAATGGTTGTTATCATACCATATACTTAAATATCATTTGGGGAAAAGCTGGCCCCCACTTCAACGCCCCTGTATGTACTACATACAACTGCACCTCTAGTACACTGTGTACGTATATGACTGCAGACTTTGTCTATGACCTGAAATGGTATTAAATAAAAAATATCCTCTGACACTGTAGTAAGTACTCTTTCATTTTACACACACCCCCAGTTCATGGTTTCCACTGACATATGTGTGTTTCATCCACTTCCCTTTGTGTGTGCACCCACATGCAGTTCGTCATATATGGGTGAGAAATGTGACTTCCCTTCAATGAAAATTATCTCTGCAGCAAGCTGTCCTCAGTGGAGGAGGGCTCTGCTCCAGCCTGATCATATTACACACACTAAGTACTACAGCTCAGGAGCCTCGGAGGCTTTTGGGGAAGAAGACGCTTTGGGTCCCTACAGCTACAGATCTGAACGGAGGTTAAGGATTAGTGCGGTGCAGTGGGGCCAGGATGCTGGGGCCACGCTGGAGCTATGGGGGTGTGTGGGAGCACATGAACGCATAATTATCAGAAAGCAGGAGCTCTGGTGTCAAGGTCTCGTCATCACCAAGAAGCAGAGGATGAATGAATATGAGGGAACGTTCATGAATATTCTACTGAGTGTTATCTTTTTTCTTAAACTTTTTTTTTACAAATTGTTTCCCTTTCCCAGCACTGCAGATTTTCTCTCTGCTACTCTGATCTTCCATTTGCTCTTTCTCATTTTATCCCTATTTTTCACTTTGTGTCTTTCTAACTTGCCGTTGTGTGTCTTAGGATGACTTCCTTACCACAAGGGGGAACAAGTACTCCCAGATCACATTTAAATCTAGCATGTCTCAAAGACTTGTGGGGTTTCATACAAAGCTTCATGAAGACGAGGACCTTGCCAGATCACTCAGTGAAGCAGTTCACTAAGTTCAATTCTTTGTGTTTAATTCTTTTATTTTTCTTTCTTTTTGTGAATCTAATACTGCAGACATGTTGGATACCCTCTCAGTAAATCTTGGCATCCATCTACATGTGAGATAACCACATGGATAGAAACCAGTTGAATCTTTTCTACAGTGGTCACAGAAATAATGCATTTTTATTTTATGTTTGCTCATTGTTTTCCACTGCTTGAAGCGATGTCCCTACACCTTAATCTCTTTCCTCTCCCTCTTGGTGAGATAAGCACACACCCCGTGACAAATAGTAAAAACAACACAAGGAATTACTTTATATAAAGCAATTGTCTAAAAAGGCTTAGTTCAGCCAGGTTTATGGTATTATGCTTGCTGCTTCTTCCTGCCACATAAACAATCACAAAATATGGTTAGAGTCTCAGGGCTCATGTTGGCTCTTTTTGGTTCCCATTGCGTAGCCAAGTCAAAAGATGTGGCGGCATTTGATTCCTAGGACTATGGGATTCATAGGTCTATGGTGTCCAGTTCTTGTTGGTGCAGAAGTCCGTCCAGTGGTGCCATGGTCTGTCGGCTGTAAAATGAGCAGAAGGGCACAGCTTTGAATGTCCCTTCTGTAGAATCCCCGGGCACAGCCACAACAATCACTTGCTTCAAATGGAAGTGCAATTGTAGGCAAAAAGGGCAACATCAGTCTGCCAGACACACAGAAATGAACAGTGGCCCCACAGGACCACTCTCTGCCTGATCGGTTCTGAAGTTGGCAGGGGTAAAGGTCATTGTTTGGGAATGAAGTAGGAAGAAAACAGGTTTGTGTGGTTGCTTTTGCTCAGCTTTGTGATATAGTCCATCTTTTTGAAGAAAACATTTTAATGATTGTGAAAATTAAGAAGAGGTGAAACAATAACATGCTTTTTGGTGGGTCTGAAAACAGTATTTCCTATTTGTCTAAATATGTTGTTCACAAATAGGTACATAAATAAAGAAACAATTGTCCACTTTTCTTGGTACATTATATCCCATCTTAAAAATGCTATACAATTCCCAAACCATAAAGCCCTGTTTTTTAGTTTTTCTCTCTTTTTCTAAATTTTTGTTGTTTTTAGTAGACCTTTTGGAAATCTGACATGTTTTACTCACTGTTTATGACCTCCCTTTCCTGGTCAACATTCACAAATGGATTTTTCATGTCACTCAAAAATGTCTTGAGACCTTGTAATGTCAGAAATATCCAACCACCCGCCGAACAAATCATAGTCTGTGTGCTCTGTCTGATGCTGCGGTAGGGATACCAGCTAGATGGAAAATAAGTGAAAGGGTGATGAATAGATGAGTGAGTGTTTCACCTCCTTCACTCTCAAGCAGCACAGTGGGATCATGAACCCCCCCTGCCAGCAACAGAAGAGAGAAACACCACATATCCCATCAGGAGGTTCTGTCAATATAATAAAATCTTGCAATCTCCTCATCCCTACCTCTACTTCTTTCTTTTTTCCTTGCTTCCCATACAGACACATCTCACAAACAATAATCAGTCGTGCTGCTCTTTTTTTGTATTGGCTGCCGAGTACAAGGAAGACAGCAAACATACCCTGGCCAAACCCAAATCAAAATCTAAGATAAGCACAGGAGAGGAGATATGAATGCATGTGTGTTTGGAGAGTGGGAGAGTTATGAGAGAAAATACAATCATGAAGCAACTGGGTGTAGAAATATTCGATGTACTGTACACTGGAAGATAGGAGCAGACAGGGAATAGTGGTATGAGGAAGATGGGAAAGCAAACAATGATAAAAGAGCAAATCTGCCATAATAGTTTCAAGAGTTGAACTGATTAAAATGGAAAAGTGATTCAGACCAGTCTTCACTTTGCAAACTGCCACTGCTGAATGAACTTTGGCCTTTTACCAACACTGTTGGTAGATGCAGAAGTGAAGAAAATTAACACTAACCTTTCACACAGCAGGTAGCTAAATATAAATATTAACATATTATAACACATTGTAAAGGCAGGATTTATTGTTGGACTGTTATATTAGACTGCATTGTTAGGATACATATATTGAATTAGAAACTGAATAACAAATTATAAAACTAAACTGAAACACTACAGAATATGATATAATATATACTGTATATAATGTAATGTCAAATTTACTGCACTGAAAGCCCTGCACTGAATTTATGTGGTCTGACTTTCACTTGATCGATTACATTCAGGCTTAATTGCTTTGCCGTCTCACACCCACTTCTTTTCCAATGATTCTGTGGGGTTCATTTTTGGAGACTTGCCAGTTTAGAAATCTTTTCACATGACTTGAATTTAAAATCTGAACTGAGCCTTTTGAAATATAGCAAACTCAATACAGTTTTTGAATATTAGGTGTGTTCATTTTCGACCGTATGTGATTTTAAGGACTCCATAATAAATTAAGTATTGACAAGTGAAATTCATACTTCAACAGTAAGTTTTCAGTAGTGATTAAATTTTTAGACTTTGGTATTCTGGAGGCACAAAACATTTCATCTTACATACCATAATCCTGATAATCAGTCATGTATCATCAAAAAGAAACCCCGTGCAATATCCTTATAACACTAAACACTAAAACCGCAGCATCCACAACTTATATTTTTTTGCATAAATAACATTTGTTAGGTGTCAGTATTTTAAAAAAAATTTTAAATCAGGCAAAAAAAATTTATCTAATTTTGTGCTGGAAAAACTGAGTAAATTTAATCAACTTGTTTTCTTTAATTGCAGAATATAGGTAAACAAATTACAGAGTTTACTTTATTCTATCATTAAAGTGTATGTTTAATAAACATGTATTATAAACTCACTGAAATTAGATAGTTGTTGAGATATTTAATTCAGGGCGAAAGAGAATGAGAAAGATGCTAGCAATTAGACATAATTAGCTTATATTTCAACACCTACAGTACAATATATGCATCTAATTAATATATAATTGAAATAACTGAACATTGCTGTTGTTGTTGTAGAGCGCTTTAGCAGCAGTAAACTCTCAGACTACAGAGGCAACCATCCACTGAGAGTGTGAAACACCTTCTCGAGGTGTAAATTGACCAATCCTTGTCTCTGTCTGTCTGGAAGCCCCTGAGAGCTTTTTCTGATGAGCTGATTTTTCTTCCTTGGTAGCCATGCAGAAAGGTTTCCAAAATGGCTTGTATCCACTGCGGGGCGGACTGAAATTAAAAGGGAGCACACAATGGCCTGAAAACAAACGGGTGACCGAGGTGAAACTGAAGTTTCGTGACAGCTGTGACTGCAAGGGCACACACATGCATGTGTCAACACGGCCACATGGATATAGACTGCGTGTCCCTTATGTGTACAAGTGTATAAGAGAGAAAGAGAGAAAATATATCCTCTATCTAGCCCACTTATTCATGCCATGAAACTTGCCAGCATGAGCCACTGGGAGCATTTCTTTCATTCGCCTGTAATTAACACTTTACCCCATGATGAGCTCTAATGGTAATTTTGCCCCAGTGTATGCGCACTGTGATACACATTATTCTACTGTGATCGGGACAACAAGATAATGTTATTATGAAGTAACTGATACAGGTGGAAAATTACAGCGTTTAAATTACACGTAGTGTTTCTTTTCAATTGCTTACCCTGAACATTGTTTTAATTCATATATCATCAAATAAAGACCAGACTGAAGTAGGTGACAGTTTGTTTGTCTGTTTACTTGCTTTTAGTGGTAATTTTGAGCCCTGATTATGGAAGAAATCTATTTTATACAGCCGATTTGTATTTTCCAGTATGATAGTAAAGATCTAACCACCTGAATCAACATCTAATGATTCTGCATACAGAAAAGGTCATAACTTGATAAATCGAATGCTCTAAAAAAATGAACTAAAAGAACAACTATTCCTGAATCAAACCCTGGTTGGGCAGCTTTGCACAGCTCCTTGTAGCTTAAGAATATCAAATTTCCACTGTCTCATTTCCATAATTATAATCAAAACCTCTAACATTTCAAATTCTTCACAAGCACCAGAAAGACAATTTTATTCTCAACACGAGATCATCCCCATCATCTTAAGAATTGTGCTTAGTCATGGAGAGAACATGTAGACATTAAAGTTAGACAGTCTCTGTCCAATGTAGGGTAACTTCTTTTTTAATTTTGCTCTTTGTTTCTTTTTGTTTAATATCCTAGACACGTGCCATCTTTATTTTTCTCTATCACACATCATCATACAATTATTCTTTAATAAATGTTAATGCAGTTCTTTGCCTAATGAAAATAAAGTTAGACAAATGTTATCAGATGTTGTCAGATGATCGGTTAGGATACCTTATCCTATTTATACAGTAAAAGCATTATCATGGTTAAAATGTGTCCATAACTGTGTAAACCACAAAATATAGAAAGTGTAAGAAATAACCATCATAGAACCTAGAAGGGTTGGTGATTGTACTGTAAGGTCCTAGTTCAGCACCATGGACAGCTACAGTTAAAGGCACAATATTACACACCCACAAAATCTAAGTGGGTTACTCAAGGTGAAGTGTATAAAGTATAAAGTACTGCATGAGAGTGCAATATAAAAGTATCTGCACACTAGAAGAGGAGCTCTATTCAGCCCTGGTGATATTTTGGCCCTGACCCTTTAATGACAAAAGCAATTTCTTAGGCTTGAGACCTGTGTTGAACCACTGCTAAAATAAGCTGTTCTGTACTGAAGATGGTAACCATGACAATCATTAGCAAAATCCCTAAAGCTGAAGCCATTTTCATTTAAAATAAGTTATTATGCACCAGTTCTCCATTGTGATGCTTTCCATCTTTAGTATTTACAAGGTCAGGAAACAGGGGTTGAGGGGCATCATACAGCATGAACACTGAAGCATGTAATGGAACGCCACTGAAAACCACCAAGGTCAAGGATAACACTCCCATCCTGCCCTTGTTTCTCCACAGTCACCAACTAAGGTAGGTTGGTGTGCCTGTATGCCTTAAGGCCAACCTTAAGGTATAACACACAAATACTCACAAACACACTCTCACACACGTGCATGCAGTCCCAAGATGGTGCTGGTGAGGTTGGGCAATGGAGTATGTGATAGCGCTCCTGTCGGCTCCTTTACACAGACAGGTCAGAGCAGCAGAGCCTGGATGCATGTTTCACTGGTTCAGCTAATGACCTGCCATTCTGTTCTACCTGATGCTGTTTCCCTATATCCTCTTCACTCTCTGAGGTGTGTGTGTAGCTTAACAATGAACTACCTAAACGTGTGTGTGAGACAGAGGGTTTGTCAGGGTATCAGTCTCTGTGTAACATTTCTGTGAAATACAGACATGGCAAAACAAATGTGAGAGAATGTGAGACAAAAATAGGCAAGCAAGTTGATTTGCACAAACTACATCAGCCCAACAGTATTCACCACTAAACAGATGCTTTCACCTGTAGGACTTTTCTGTTTCAAGATTGAATGTTGTCCCTGCATGCAAAATGAAAACCTTTCCCAGCATGTTTTCTTTTATTGTGGCGTTATGTTGAAACGTGTATGCATACGAATGTGAACTTTATTAACCAGGTTGTTGTTCCCTGCACTTTTAAAAGCTCAAATTCATATTTTTTTATCATATAATGATATTGCTTACTCACACTGAGTGTGTATTTCTGTCCTTATTCTGTATGCCAATGAATATACAGAGAGCAGATGCAATGATTCGAATACTATTGAAATAAAATGTAACCTGTTGCAATAGCCATGCAATAAAAGTAAGCTCCTGGTTGTGACTGTGTCAGACTTTGTGTTCTGATTTATTTATTTTATTTGTTCTAATACAATATTTTATAATATTACAATAATAATTTACACCTCAATAAAAACATTATCAGAAAATACTGTATGGTTTCTGACAAACTGCCAAAAGAAAACTTATATAGAGAATTTCTTAAACGTCTGTTGGATGTAAATTTATCAGAACCCACTTTAATCATGTTGTTGGTCTTCAGGCACTCAAATACTCCATAGTCTCAATTCCCTAAATGCCTCACCTGGTTAACACTGGCAATTTCAATCTGTTTAATCCATTTTTATTACATCATTGAAATAGATATTGCCAACGTGTTAACAAATTGTTGCTAATTTATTCTTCAATATAACTCTTAAAAGAGCAGATTAAACATTAGCACCAGACAGCAAAGGTTGGAAACAGGGTTGGTGAGAGCCAACAAAAACAATACTATTGCACTGTAGTTGACTAATAGGTCTATCTGTACTTCACACTATGAAACTGAAGAACAGCTTAAAGTCACAGGAATCACTGCAGCAGCAAAACAGTTCTAGTTTTTAGCCACATATTTATGCATACAAATCATTTGTTGTGTGTTTTGTAGGTTGGGAGGTTGTCACACTCTGAACCTCCAGTTTTATTTTGAAATCCTCAGTCATTTCCCTATCTGTGCCAGATTTGGACCTCTGCCTGTTTGTTGACCTGCCTCTGCCTAAACCCTGTCATCTGAACTGTAAGATGACAGAGTGGAACCCCAAGGTGGATGGAGACCATCTTGTCTCCACAAGCCAGTCCCCCATCTTGTGTGCTCATCTCGCTTCTTACTTACCTGCAGAGAAGATTCCTACTTACCTGTCTACATCTTTCAATGGGTCCTGCACTTGCATGTGGATATGGAGGCAGCTGCATGATGCATCTCTGTGTTTACTGAATGTGTGAGGGTACTAATATTAAAACAGGTAATTGAAAAAACAGATGGTTAACATACTGAAGGAAATGAACAGGGTAAAGTAATTATATGGAAGATTTTTTAAATCTGAATAATTGTCACCTAACCAGTTCCAATAAAAAAAAAAGTTTGTCTTGCACCAATTGCAGATCTACAGGCAGTCAAAACATGTTTTTATAGACTTCCAAAACAAATAGAGCTAATCAGACAATCACTTAGAAGAAAATGTCAAGCATTAGCTGATATGTCTGCAAGTATTAATTACATAGATGATAAATGTCACAGTAATGACTGAAGGTGGTAACATCAATGAGTATTGAATCATGTGAATATACATAAACGCTGTTTCCTTCTGTTTGTCTATCAACAGGAGGACATGTATTACATAAAAACTGTTAAAAGTAGTTTTTTCCAGCATCTCTTGTTAATAATTGCATTTCACAATCGGTAAGCTGGGTCAGCTTCTGTGGTAACAATGTTCTGTTTATACTGTACATAAGGTTATATTTGTGAGCGAGAGTGAAAACATTTTCTTTGAATACTGTGATTGACTAAGCTGTAAATTATTAGATTATTATTATTATTATTACACAGATACTTCCATACTTCTTGGTTTAACAGAGAATCCGAATAGATTTTTCCTTATAACAATTAGACTGTTCATTTAATGTCCACACAAGTGGCAAATTGCTTGGCCGCCTCTCATCATCGGTGTCCCTGTTTTTGCTTCACCTCAAGCCCTTTTCTCTTTCTCAAAGTTAATTGATTTGAAATTTGTTTCTCAGTCAACACATAAGCGAGTAAACAAGCACAGAAGAGCGCAGAGAGGTGGGGATCTGGTTAGATGAGATTGCCTGCTTTTTAAGATGATAAACTAACTTCATTTTATGATTTCCCTTAATTCTGCCTGTAGCGCACAACAAATGTCTGCCTGCTAATCTACAGTGGTGTACATACCGTACTGTATTTGACTGGCTTGGAGGCATGCTTGCCACTGCAGGTGACAGAGATAAAGAGAGAGAACTTTATTTTCTTTTCCTGGTTTCTCAGTATGAAGTATGTCTGACAGAATTAAAGCTAACAGAAAGCAGATCTGTTTAAATATGGATAAATGGTTGTTGTATAGAGATTGCATTAATAGTCTTGGATTGCTGTAGCCTTGAGCAAGTTTCATTAAATTTGTTTTTCTCCTTAAATTACATCTATCAACAACTCATACCAAACATTTTCTCATATGAAATAGCTCTCTTTACCTTTGTATCAAAACCTGAATAATTTTTGCAAATTGATACTGAAATGACTGTGTCTTCTGTTTAGTAGGGTAAACTCTTGACTTCCCTTTCTTGTCACCTTTTAGTTTTGATGTGTTTTGTTCTCTGTAAGGACTAAAAACTATTTTCCCTGCTATTTCATCAGAGAGACAGTTAAATGAAATGAACCATGCATGGAAAGGACATGAAAGCTAAAATGTAATCCAATTTCCATTAAATGTGATATTCTTAAATTCCCCTGCAGACCTTCTGGGTAGAGCCATGATTAGAGACCGTGAACACATGTCATTTTTATTCCAGTATTTCAGAAAATGAGACCTATTAATAAAAATGTGGGTCTTGGAGATTAGTCACTTCCCCCCGCTGCTAAATGCCAGAGCCTGCAGAGATTGCTGTGACAGGTATTAATGAAAAATCAGCAGTCAACATTTGACAGCTCCCACTCAATCATCACATTTTGATTACTATTGAAGACAAAAATGAATGACTGGCAGTCATCTAGACTTCACTAAGAAGGATAGGGCAAAATCCTAGCAACGCTATCTATCTCACTGTTGTACTAACTTATATCTCATATTACACCATACAGATTATGTTGCTACTTGAGATGCAGCACTTGGCTCAACCAGTTAATATCACGGTGCTTATCATCTTGACCATCTTGTGCATCAAAAGGAAACCTTTTGGGATTATACATCAAGAAAACTCTTTTCCGTGTGTAAAGTAAGGACGCACAAAAAGAGTCACTTAAAGAGAGGAACTTTTTCCAAGACTTTGCTCAAACTCTGGCATAGATGCACATACATTACTGCTGAGCCAATATAGTGATGTATATAGCTTTATTCAAGATATAAAGATTTATCTTCTGTTCTCAGAATAAAGCTTTAGAGTTTAGACCCCTAACCTTTCTTTACACGCCAGACAAAACAATTTGTTTCTATAAGAAAACTCACAAAGTATGTGTTGTAGGTCTAAGTAAGAAAAAGAAGTTATGTGGAACTAAGACAAAGTAGTTTATATTCTTTGATTCATTTGAGCAGAAGAAACAAATGTCCAGAGACATTCATGGTTCCCAGAAGACATTTCTGACTTCTTTGATTCTCTGACTTTTCTCTTGCACATCATCAGGTCAGATTCGGTGCCAGATGTACTGCCAAGTGGTAGTTAGCATATTAGCATGCTAAGAGACTAAGATGGCACACATGGAATGCATTTAGGAATTTGTTTAGAATTTGTTAAGACTTTCTGCTTAGCACTCACACACTTAGAAAATATTTCCCCCCAAAAAAATCTTGACACTGGAAACAGCAGTTCAGTAGTTTATTCCTGATCATCACAGTTTATTAAAAATGTTTGTTCTGCCTTCCCGTCATGAGTTGGTATTAGGTTTATGGTCTGTTCTCACATGAATATGATTTATTAGCGACCCCAGAATATGCTTAAAAACTGAGACAGCATCCTGACCTGAGCAGACTCTGCATAAAGACTCCAGAGGGAATGTGGATAAATGCTAAATCGAGCTCCGAGTGGTGGGTAAACAGTATTTACATATGGTTGATAAGTGAATCAGTTTCAACACATGCTGTGGTGAAACTTAAAGTAAATCCAACCTCCCACTTTGAGTCAAAAAGCAGCTTTTTCTGGCTTGTTGCCATTCCTCTACCCTCTCACTCCGACACCAAACTCTCTGTTGCCTTTCCAAATAGCTTCTGCAAATTACCTGAGAACACCACCAGTGACTGCTGGTTTACACTGTGTCACTGTGTGTGTCCAAACTCCTCAGGCAGTTATAAGTAGGTTAAAGCTCAATCTGAACCTGGGAAATATATATTTTTGTGTCCCAAATACAAGAAGTTGTAGTTGGGGCAAGGGGGGGCAACTGCCCCCCTGCTGTAGAGCCTTACCCCTCTCAGTTTCTTCAGAGTTGCAATTTCTTTGAAATGTTTTGAAGGAATCTGTAGAATAATGAAAAGCATAATAAGCAGGGTATTTTTTTCCCATCTGATGTATGGATGTGTCTTGTCTTCCCCATCTCACCTTTGATGGCACCATTATGTCATGTTGGCAAATTTGAAAAAAATAGGTAATTAGTATTTTCCAGACCTAAAGGAGTTTTCCACGCATTGATGATATTTAATTGTCATGTAAAAATAATCTAATTGCATTTTATAATAATATTGCAATTGTGATTTATTATGCAATTTATCCTGCAATTATTTTTTAAGTCTTTACCTTTTGTATCATTTGACAAACACATGCAGTAAATATGACCAACATGTGTAGGCCAAGCCTATGAGTTATGATGAAATTGGGTAATACTGTTTGAATGACATTTTTATTTAACTACTTTAATCAAAGTAGTATATTGACTGATTTGTTGAACTTGTAAACATGTAATAATTATTTTCACAACATAACAAAGCACTGACAAAAAAGCCTGGTACAAAATTGCAGTGGAGGGTAGCGAGCTTCATTAAGTCTTCATTAACACACCATAAGACATGGCGACTGACTCTGTTTTGAGATTTTTGGAACTAGATTACAAAGACACCCAATCCTCATAAATTATTCAGACGTCTTACCTCTGACCTGGTATAAACAGCCTTTGGCTACATATTGTGCTGTTGTATTGAAGCCTGTCTCCACTAGCTCAGAGAGTACAGCCCTATACACCTCAGAATTCATCTTCCTTCTTCTGTCAGCAGTCACATCATTAATAAACACCAGTGAGATTGTTCCATTGGCATCAGTACATGCTCATGCTATAGCACTTCCTACACCATGTTTAACACATTATGTATTGGAACCTTATTCCAGAACATGGGATGCTTTTTTGGGTGTTTTCTGCCAAAGTATAATCTGGATTTCCTGTTCTAGTTATCAGGGGTTTGCACATTGTTGTAAACCCTCAGTATTTAAATTTCTGAAGGCATCACTTGATACTAGATTTTGACAATATGCCTACATTCTCACCAAGGAAAGGATTCTGTGATCATTCACTTTAGATGTCTTCCATGGTCTTCCAGGCCTTCTCAATGTTGTCTTTGTCTCTTTTTTGTCTTTTCTTTTAAGACTGTATCTGTTGATTTGGCCACACCTAAGGTATATGCTGTCTCTCATATAGATTTTTGTTGTTTTGAAAAACCAACTTAATACCTGAACTCAACTTTAGACCTTTTTTATGTTCAATTTGTCTTGAAGTTAGAAGAAAATGGGCCGCACCTGATTAATTAACCTCTTGTCCCTGAAAAATTAAAATTGCTGAAATTTCTAAATGGTAAATGCCACCTTTTTGTGAAACTTCTTAAAATAAAGCTGCAAGTCTATTCTTCGATCACATCTTGATTGTTTAGTTTCAAATCAATTGTGGTGGAGTATAAAGGCAAAATCATAAAATGCCTGCAGTCTCTGAAGTGTCAGGTTCTGTCACTCCTGAGGCCACTGTACAATAGATGAAGATATAGAAGAGTGTGTTAAGTTGCTCTACTCTCACTTACTTACTTATTATTAGTAGTAGTTTTTGACACCTAAATAATTTCTACACATGCATACAGTACATTTCTTTAGAGAAAAAAAATAAAATGACTAAGTGTTCTGATCTTTTTGAAACTTAAGTAATGCATTATTAATATCCGTTATACTATTTGTTGGAAAGCATTGCAATAACACTAAGCAGTTTCGGTGTTGTCTGTGGTGTGATCTGTTAAAAGTCTGTCCAGTGATTTCTGCACAAGCTGGAGGCATAAAAGTTACTTGTGTAGGGAAAGAGTACAGAAAGTTGCAGTTGTCAAGATAAAAGCGTATTTGACTTTCTCCAAATCGCTCAAAGGCAGGAAAGATTTAAGGCAACTTTCTTGACCCAGTCTTAAAAGATATGTTTCAAGTCAAGAATGACACCTAGGCGTTGAGGAAGGAATTTAACATAGAGCTCTGCTAGTGTTTCTTGTTTTGCTGTTGAGCTGCAAATAGCTCAGACACATTAAATGTAAATTCAGTTACAAAGTTATGCAGGGATGTTAGGTAACTGGGTTATTAGGGATGATGATTATGTATAACTGGTTATTGTCAGCAAAAAAAGTTAATCTGTGTAGCTCTGTGTCTGCATTTGAAAGCAGAAGTGAAATGTGTGCTGTTTCCTCTCATTGCATTTTGACACAATAACATCACTTTGTGATCTGACTCCTGGCTGCTTAAGAATAATATTATTTCGCTGGCTTCTGCCCCCCACTGTAATAGCCTATATTACAGCAGCTCATTAAGCTCAATATTTCACCATGGCAACTATAGATTGTGGGACAATCAGTTAAATGTTTTTCGCAAGTGAAGTAAAGTGAAGAAACACGCACATGAGGTCTTGTTTGTGTTTCTGGCAGTTTTGGAGATGGTGTTTTATTTATGATGTCAGGTCAAGACAAACAACAACAATGTGTTTGTGAGTGTGTCTCTTTGTAAAGTGTTTGAAATATAGAGATTTTTTTACTTTTTACTAATATTGTAAGTGACACGTTATTTGAAAATCTGTTTGTCAGAAGTTTTCTTTATTACTTAACGCTGGTTTATTCGTGGCTAAAGGAAGCTTTTTAATCTCAACTGAAGTAAACTCTATATTTCACATTAAGTATTCCGGTGATGGAGACTGTCCTGTATATTTGTGTGGGTAAACGCTCTTTGCTGTCGAGTTGCACACTAACCTGAAGGCACTGTGTGGGTGGTCTCCAGTGTTCATTGTGAATTCATGAATTCAGGGAAACCACAAATACACACAAAGAAACACACACATATGCAGACCAAACATTAAAATACAAATAATATGTTTAGTTAACGCACTCAAAACTCAGGGAGGTATGCTCACTGCATAATACATCATAATAATTGTAAGAAGCAAACAAGCAAAAATGCTATAACAGAGGTAGGTGCACTTTGACAGCTACGCAGCTTGTGTTATGCTTCCAGCTTCCCTGAGCACTTTATATATGATGTGATTTGTTTTGCTCTTTAAGCTCTAAAGAAGGCTCAAAGAAGAAGATTATATTGCAGAAACATTAGTTTATGCAATAAAGTCGGTACAATTTAGCCGTCAAAGCGCTCCTGTCTGTAGTTCTGCATACAATTTAAAAATAATGTTTACACGAAAAGAGCATACTGCAACTGAAAAAGTGCAAACTCAAATGTCTTTTTGAAAGTAATGTTTGGAAGACTCCCACATATGGTCTTCAGAGACTCTGAATGATTCCTTTTTGACATTACAGGAATGTTTTTTTATGCTGCTGCAGCTGTTGCTGATCAATATTACTGGTTCTGGGCTCTGTACCCCGCTCTACCTTTGTCAGTTCGATCAATATCATAGATGGTCAACATACAGTGAGAACGATAAAAATCAGCATTGAACACTGCAGTAATAACTGCGCTGCATATACTGTACTGTATATGCAGGACATACTATGGTCATTGAAGAAAACTGTAAAACGTAGTATAACCACGGGGGAGTCATACTGGGTGACATTTTAATCACAATGTAGTGCACATTATTTTATCCCCATCTCCCTCCTCATGTCTTCTTCTCTGCCCCTCTTGTTGTCACTTTGACATGTCTTCTGAAGCACTGTTGTGTGTGTATTTCTTTGTATAATTTAGTCTGTGTGTTGATTTTGTGTCAGCTTGATGCCTGGTGCAACAGTGGCATCATGTGATCTGTTTCCCTCTGTGGATAAGATGCATGCTCAGACCGTGTTGTGCTACTAGTAACAGCTTCCACTTTAAGGCTGACCTGTTACCCCTGCATCATCTCAGTATGTGTGGCAGAAAGAATTCGAGAGCATGCAGTGCTTTTTAATGGATAGATCAGACCAAAAACATGCCCTGCAGAGTGACTGAAATATACTGCTGAAATATACTGTACTGAGGTGTACAGCATAATTTTTTTTTCTGCAGTAGTAACATAATAAATATGGAACCCTGAGGTTTTTTACAAATTGTCATGTTGTTTTACAAGTCCCTCCCCTCTGGATGGACTGTATTAAAGGCATACTTCACTTTGGCAAACCATTTCAAATTGCATTATGACTGTGGGCAGCAATGCTTAAAATGAGCCGGGTGGATAAGTAGCTAAATATATTTATCTATCAAAATACTTTTAGTTCATGTGTTGCACTAATGGAATGTGGCACTATGTGTTGCTGTGAAAAAAAATACTTTATGGTAACTACATATATACTGTTTTTGCAATATATTGTCCTCTGAAGTCTGATCCTACTTTTTGTCCTGGTGGATTACTTAATGTACTTGCTGTAAAAATACCTTTGAGCAGTTTTTTGGAGAGAAATATGGGGTGGGGGTGGGTATAAGGTGAGGGCAAAGGTGGCAGAAAGTACTTGCCTAAAAAAAAAAAAAAAAAAAAAAACTTTAGTTGCTCTAAAATGTAGTTTAAGTAGAAAATACTCCACTAAGAAACCAGTTTCTTTGGGCATCAATCCAACTGAGATATTGATATTAATGGCATTTGTGTTTAAATGTTTAGATAATGTAAATAATGACCTTAAGCAAAAGTGCTTAAGTATTAGCATCAAAATATAGTTAAAGTGCCAATTGCATTTACACTATATATACAGTGGTTGAGTAAAGGAACTCGTGCAGAGGGTTGCTGAAATCAACCAGTCAAAATTTTTGACATAACATTTGTTAAATTGTATGTGACTGGTCTTGTTGTGTTGTGAAGGTTTCTTTGTCTATGCGTGCAAAGTTTTGGCAGATGCATAATCATGTCAGCACTGAACAATGGAAAATTCAGGTCATTCATTTGATGAATATATTTATGTTTTGGGCTGTGTCGAGGAGCTCTCTGACAAATAACTGAGCATCATTAGCCGAGGCTGCAGCATCACCTCATTTTATGAATAATGAAAAACAAATAAGAGGAGAATGTACATGTACAGGAGGAGGTAGTTACTGCCCCTGAGTTTCCTTTAGATTCTTAAGACAACACACTGAGGCTAACATGACTGTATATCTGTGTTGTCTTGCTCACATGAGAGAGAAGATACATTTAATACTATCACATTGTAATAGTAATCCTATGGTCCAAAGTTCAACTCTAAATTTTGATTGACAGCTGTCACATCAGATAAACGTACCAGCATTTGTACACTGCAGGTTAATGTGAAAGCATCCTAACTGTCCCGTGTACTTATGCTGTTCAACTTCTCCTTCTGATTTTCACATTGAAAATAAATGCTGTTACTTTGTTTTTGTCCCTTTTTTGTCTAGCACCAGGGTGCAAGGGTCTTATATCCCTGTTTATAACCCCCCCCCCCCCCCAAAGCACCTTCACATCAGTCATCCTGCACTGTGGTTTTCGTGGCTTTCCCAGTTGATGCAGTTCTGGCCAGCAGCACCGTGACAGAACAATACCTGCAACAAGAATGCAAGAGTTCATTCTTTTGTTTCAGCTTCTAGCGCTAAAGTTTTCTGTACCTGTCTTCAACTCAAATCTGTAAACAGCTATCATAGTTACATTTCAGCTGCCCCATGAAACACCAAAGCACCTTCAGCAGGGATCCTCGAAGGAGTGATGGCAGTGACCAAGAGCCTTCAGGCTTGGAACAGTATAACTGCGTCAGTGCTGCCATGTACTCAATCTGGCTTCTCCCTAAACAACTGCTCTGCTCCTCAGGCCAGTCATTTTCTGAGCTGGGGTTGTGTCGATATTGACCTCCCACAGGTACACGGCTCTCCTTTCATCATTCCTTCTTACTACCCTGCAGGAGAAAAGAAATAGGCACACTTCCTTCAGTACCTAGATTCATAACTCTTTGCTGTCAGTCAGAACTTGTGAGTCTGTGTGTGTGTGTCTGTGTGTGACTTTACACCTTAAAGGTGCGTGCAAGTCATTTAAGATCAAAGTAAGCTCTTACTTCTTTCAAGGTTACAGAAGGAGTTCCGCAGAGTTCTGTGCTTGGACTGATTCTCTTTTCATTATACATGATTCCCTTAGGCAATATTATAAGAAAACACTCTATTAATTTCCATTGTTATGCAG
>JAUYWH010000016.1:6991880-7007319 GCA_034779795.1 Ctenopoma multispine
CACTGTAAAGTGCCCTGAGATGACTTATGTTGTAAATTGGCGCTATATAAATAAAGTTGAATTGAATTGAATAGAAGCAAATTAGTGCAGTACAGTACAAAGAACAAATATTTCACAAGTTCTACAAGACTGCTTGACATAAGCATAATGCATATCATTTCAACATGACCTTTGTGCATTGTACTGTCGGCACATTCGGAAAACACGTAGGTCATTATGGCTCCTTGGATGTTTAATTCATAAAGGAGAGATTGGATTATCAATTTTTCTCTCAGACCAGAAGTGGTCTTGTATAGAAAGTGCAAGACTGTCATAAAGACTAATAAAGCACAGAACACAAAATGTCACACACATGCATTACAGAAAATGTAGAACAGTTTTGGTCGGTGCACAATTTGCCTGTGAACTCTAAAGCTTTTGTTTTAAAAGTTGCAAGTGGACATACTTGTCATTTTATGACAGTGGTTTAAATATTTAATCTGCAAAGCAAAACAGCCTTTTTTTTACTATCTATATCTGGATATTTGCCATTGTGAAAACTGTGTAAACCTTTAGAGCTTCCTGTGAAATCCAATAACATGGGTAGCCAACACAGCACATTTGTACATAGTGTATATTTTGTACAGAATAAATGTAAATTTGCAGATTTGATCAGCAAACACCAAACTGCTGATGCATATATTGCTTGATAATCGTGCAATATGTTCTGTTGCTGAAGTGTGTTATATTGCTCTTCATGCAATACACTTCTGTTGTTCTATTACACTCCAGATCACACAAATCATAATAAACAAGTCATCTGTCTAGTAATCAGCTATTCTAAATACCTCAGTCATATAATTATCATATAGGAAAATCATTTTTTGTCACCTTTTTCACTACTATCCCTGACACTACTATGAATTATAAAATGTGAAATCTGTAAAAGGACTAACCTTGGTATAACATCTGTCTCTGTGACCTTTTCTTTTCATGTAACATCACTCATAGACAGCATAATATCTCAGTTATCATCCCATTAATACTGTTCATTAAAAAAAATAAATACAAAGATAATAAATGTCCACATTCTGTGCCCTTGAAATTAGGTTTGTGAAAGCTTTTTTGATAAGGACTGAACAGAATGAGTAAGAAAGACTCTCCAGTGTTTCACTGTGGGGAACCCTGGCACCAAAGAGATACTTCAGAAGGCGATATGGAGTTTTAAAGACGAGCACCGGGAGGAGTGGAGGAGCCAAAAGAAATCCCAAAGTTACTCAAAAGCTCATTAAGAAGAGGAATGTCCATTTTTGAGTTAGGTTAATAAAAAAAATGTCAGATAGCAAAAAGAATTAATATGCATGGAAGTGACAGAACATGGTTTCACAAAGTCATTTACGATGATAAAAAATAATTGCATGAAAAAAAAAAACTCTCCTCTTTATTTTGCACTAATCGTCTTTTATTTATACGCAAACATATCAACATCATGACTATGTAACTATGAGTACAGAGTCATCATGATCACAAAATTACAGTAGGAAAACAAAAATAAGATTAGAAAACTAAAGTGTATGAGGTTGAGTTTAGGCAGGAAAAGCACTTTGGTTATGATTAAAGAAAGACTGTGTTTTTGTTTAAACTTTAAAATGATGTTGTGTGGGAAGTGACTGTTTTTCTCTGTTAAGCCAGCCCAAAATCGTTCCACGACATTAACCAAGCGCTGTGAGTATAAAAAAAACTTCAATAATGTAGGAGTCACACAACTGAATTTTTGAACTGCAAGAATGCATATACAGTATCTGTGGATCAGAAACCTGGATGCTGCAGACAGAAAATCCTGCCTGCTCACATTTAATTGATATGTTACGTATCAACATATTTATGTTATTTGCGAACATATGGTGATTATGTTAAAAGAAAACATAATCAGGTTGCAGTTGTATTCCTCGCAAAAATGTATTCGTGAATGCAGTTTAGTTGTATAGAAATGTCATTTTTAGGAGGTGAGGTTGTAATTTAAATGTATGGGAGCAGCCAGCCTATATTGACATACTGAGCTGTATCAATCTTCTCATTTAACAGTTTCCCAATATCAAAAAAGTAGTAAAAAAAGTAGACATGATAAAATCATGAGTACACGGTACTTTATTATACATGAGTGAGTGCAGGTAAACATTCAGCATATTAATGAAGAACAACTGATGGAAGCTTGCCAAATGTCTGTGGATCTCATTATGGCATAGGATGTCTCTTGAAGCTTCTTTCCATATTCTAAAGTAAACTTCTATTAACCAGTGACAGAAGTTTGAGATTTCATCTGCCCTCCACCGCTGCCTATAAGGGAGGTTATTCTGCAGAAATTTATTGTCCAAATAAGGGGAAAAAATGACAGCCAACTCTGATATCAGCCTGAGTTGTATTTCCTGGAGAAAGCCCAGGCCACATTATTTTCAGCCTCTTATATATTAAATTTTTTCAAACCAATTCCACCTCTTAGCCCCCATGAGCACCCACCGACAGATTCAGCATGGTGTCTTCTCCCTTGTGCCATTGTTCTCTGGTGTGACTCAATTATTACACAGCATTTTCTCCTCTTATTTTACTGTGTCAGCCCCGCGTTCCTGAAGTTTAATCCCGCAGCTCTTTTCCTCTTCTTATCCGGATTCTTCCTACTGCCTCACTATTTTCATCTTGTCCCTGTATAACCCTTTTTTCCTTTGCATTTTGTCTCACCTCTTTTCAGCAATAAATTAAAGTGTGGGAAACACAACGGTGAAAGAAAAATAGTTGCTGATAATAATGTGCAAGACTCTGAATCATCTCTCATCCACCTCTCTCTCCCTGTGTTCCCCTCAATCCCTCATTTTACTCTTTTCACCTCTTACTCTCAGCGATCCTTAGCTCTGACCTCCTTTCTCGCCCTACAGAGCTCCCAGCGGCTTCCACCTGCTCCATTCTGCCTCCCTCCCATCTCTTTTTATACGTCTCCAGACCTACAGCATGTTAGAGGTGGGAGCTGTTCTGATTCCATCTCCCAAATAAATGACTGTGAGGAGATAAAGAAAAGGTGAAAGCCAGAACGATTGTGCATGTGGAGAGGGGGCTCTTGTTCCTCAGAGATAAGCAGGAACACTGACTGTGTGTATGTGTGTGTGTGTGTGTGTGTGTGTGTGTGTGTGTGTGTGTGTGTGTGTGTGTGTGTGAGGAAAACAGGAAGCAGAGACGAAGCTCCTGAGGGCACCGCAACGCGTCACCTTATCAGCCACCAACACTCAGGCTTCACTGAAGACCACCCCTCACTGCTTCGTCTTGATCTGCAGTGATAGACCACTTTTGGTGTTGGGCACTCTGTCAAACAGCCAAAGTAATTATGCACAGAATCAAATCCCCATCACCTGCAGTATGAACACCCTGACGTTAAATTAATGCACACTGCATCAAGAATGCATTAAATGTTTTGTGTGTGAGTGTTCTCCCTGAAAACATGTTATTGAAAAAAGCTTGTTTGATTTTCTCCCATAAATCCCGTAAAAACAGAGCTGCACTCCACGGGTCAGCAGCTATGTTGAATATTGGATGAATCTGTAATGAATGAATAATTGTACTTTACTTCAGAGAATCAGAATTGTTTTTTATAAAAGGAGCTTAACGTGAATAATGGATCTCTATGCTACATCTATTCACCAGATACTCCGCTGTCTCCCACACACACAACCTCTTTCCAACTCCCTAAAGTTCCTCGCTTGCTTTGGCGTAACAGTTTGGTAATTAGGACCAGCAGCTGCGATTTCTGACACAACTAGTCAGCATGTCACAGCTGAACAGATCCCTCACACTTCCTTTCACCCATTCACTTTACAGTCTGCTGCCGGCGCTCTCTTTCTTCCTCTGCTCCCTCTTACCACAACAAATTGGGATCGGAAGATGAATGCTTAATGTTGTGTTCCTCTCTGTGTTTTCCATCTCAGGCCTATTATGCGCCAGAAGCAGTCATCCTCTTATCACTGCAGTCGACTGAGTATTTACTTACATATTGTACATGAGAGGATGTGCGATGTGCCAAGGCGAAAATATGTCAAGCGTTTGTGTAACTCGCAGAATTTGAAGGGTTTATTGCAGGTTACTTGTGTTTTTTGCTGAGACAAAGTAACAGAGTAGAAGGAAACTAATCTCTAATACTCAAATCATATTTTCTCCTTAAAAAATAAAACATTATTAAATACATAGTATTATGTAAATACAGTAAGTGAAGTCTTTGCCTGTGAACATTTTGTACAACTTTAACTAGGTTGTATCAAAACTGTTTCTTTACTGTCCATCATTGAGTGTCCACACTTCAAGTTGGAAATGTACAATATGCTCTATATACAACCCTGCATAGTAGGGTTGGGTATCATTTGAATTTTAACAATTCCAAATCCAATACTGATCTGAATTCTTATCTATTCTGGTCCTTATTAGCTTCAGGTAGACAGGCAACGCACAAAAGGAGATCTTTTACTGTACAGGTACTCTACCATTGTCATATGTTATTTTTTTCTAAATACATTTTCTACCTTGCATAACATTACCTAAATCACAGGAATTTGATAACTGAGAAAGGCTGTAGACTTTCCACGACAAATGCTGTGTCCTCAGTTGTCCCTTTATTGTCAAAGACTGCGATGACTTGTGGCTGTATGTCCTTAGCTCTACTGAAGGTGCCTGTGAGATGCTACTGCTGCTGGCTCATGAGACAATCAGGCTCATGAGACTGTAAGACACAGAACACTGTACGGTCTTTCAGTTCAATTCCATGTCGCCTTAAATGTTTCGTTAGATTTGCTGTGGAACTAGACTTACAACTGTTTAGCTAGTTGTTTTGTTTTTGTTCCCAACCTTAACCCACAGTTCCCTTGTCAGAGCAAAGCTCTCAGTTCTCATTCTCTCACTCTTCTGTACACTCAGGTCCCAAATGACCTCAGTAAAGTTGCAGTTCTGCAGATCCAGGTGGATCTGTGTCTCCTGTACCCTAGACTCACTGAACAGCACTGCCAGCAGTGAAGAGATATTCCCTTCTAACCAATCACAGAAGAATAAACGCACTGTATGGGATGCCTTTTCAGAAGGTGCTACTGTAAAAAAAGAATAAAGATGAACAGGGTTGAACTGTTCTCTGGATCTTTTAACTTTCCATAAATTAAATAATTCATTCAAGCCTCAACAGGCGAACTTTTCAACTAGTTAGTCTTGTCAGAAAGATGACAACTTAGGTGATTAATGTTAGCGCATGTAAAAGCAACGCTCTGAATGAGTTTCTAAATAATATCTGTCAGCAGTCAGTTCTCTTTATCAACTGAAGGGCTTTCAGAAGTTTGTCCTAAGCTGATATATCTCTGCAGTGTGTTAGCAACATATACAGGTCATTTATGTGACTTTTCTATTTGAAAACCAACATACAGTCTTGTCTGTCTCTGTGGACATAGCAGAGATCTCTACCACTGCATAACCAGGCCATTTGATTCTATTTTATTCCTTTGCTCAAACACAGAAGAAATAATTATAGATTATTATATAAAGTAGAATTTATGTCCTCTTAGGTAAATAGCGTAAAATTATACCACATTTTGTGAGGATGGCCATTAAAAGACAATTCTGCAGCTTCTGTTATCTACTTTCAAATAGTAATTGCATTACTACAATATTTGTGCTTTGTGTTATACAAAAGGCAGAAAACCCTTTTATAATCCACCATTAAAGCTAATTTAACTGCCAGAGATATAATGAGAACATACTCAAATGATGTCTTTACAAATTAAAATAGTGTTTCTAGTAATGTAGACTGAAATTTAACAAAAAAATGTTAACCCTATTTTTTTATCTTTAAAAGGTACTGCTGGATGAATTAATGTGCTTTGTTTTTGGGATGTTCGTCTTTATTCTTAATGTTAGCAAGTATCTCATACCTCCCTCTCTTCTCTCACACGGCCTAGTGTGAGAGAAGAGAGGGAGGTATGAGATGCAGCAAAAGTCCCTGTTGGAATTGAACCCAGAACAGTGTCTGCACTGTAACCATTCAGCTACCAAGACATACCAGTGAAAAACTGTTTATTTGAATGTGCGCCCACAGGTCCTCATTCTCCTCTCAGTTTAGTTCTTCATTAGATAGAGAAACACCAATTATATCCAACAGGCCTGCTGAGGAGTGACCCTAAGAGTGAATGGGGAATGTTAACAATTATCCAACTTCCAAGATAAAAAATTTGATCCATTTACTCTGAAGTATTTGGCAGCCAGCACATCCACTGTGCACTCAGAAACTCTCGAAAAAGAAAGCCTCTCTCTCCTCCTCATTTTCAGACAGAAAATCTGTCTTCCCGTCGACTGTCAAGAGAGATGTGAATCAGAGACGGGAAAAAGATTGGCTTTTATGAGCTAAGCATGTGGGGAAAAGGCGCTTAGATTACTTTTTTAACCTTGGGCACATCGTGTTCATTCACACTTGTCACTACTTTAGTGGGTGTGAAGCAGCACGCAAATATGCTATCAACAAGAGTATGAGTGGCATGAAATAGAGATTAAAAGCAGCGCGAGTCAGCTGAAAGAGATGTGCGGCACAAGTGACAAGGGAAGCAAGGACAGAGGTGCTATGTTTTTCTAGAGCTCTTATTTTATCCAATGAATACTGCTAGATTGCTGTTTGCATTGATACTCATGAATATTTGCTTACATAACTTATCATTAGCAAACTCCAGTTATTTAGTGTGTGTTTAGTTGAAGTTGCAAATGCACTCTGTGCCCTGATTGATTATAGCAAAAAAAAAATCAGCAGGCCATCAATGCAGTGTGTGTGTGTGTGTGTGTGTGTGTGAGAGAGAGAGAGAGAGAGAGAGAGAGAGAGAGAGAGAGAGAAAGAGAACACACATTTTTATTTTCAGCAGGAAGAGTGATGGGATTAATATATGCAGTAATTGGGGTGATCGAGGGTCAGTACTGGATTCTTAATGAGGCTCTTGGTTCTGGTGGACAAGGTGACCTCTCATGAATGACACATGTAAACCGACATGTTTTACTTTCACTATCAAGATTAACAGATTTTAGACAATATGTGTGAAAACAGCGTGTAAATAAACACAAATCTACATTTTTAGGAAGCTGGGATTTATGCAATGACACGTCAAATCTCTCTAAAAAAAAGATGTTCAGTGTTTTCAGTGAATAAGAAGAAGCAAAAGGGAGCAAGAGAGACATGCAGACACTGTAAATATGGTGATCAGCCTAGTCCAGCAGCTGCATTCCCTCACTGTGTTTCTGCATGATGGTCATCCACCCCGGCTCCCCCCACAGCTCTGCCCGTCTGCCTACTATTTGTTAAACACTAAAGCAGCACCAGTGGACTGAATGTTAAATTTTCAAAAAAACACAAAAGGTTCAACATAGTTATGCATCTAGCAGCATAAGTTTTGCAGACAACAGACAACGAGCAGAGCAGCAGAGTGAGATCAGCTCTTAGTAGGTGCAGTATAACCACCAAACACATTATAAACAATAGACAGAAACAGGAAGCTAATCTGAATTTACTGAGACGAATGTGCTTCTTAAATGAGGTGTCTGCAGAAATCTAAATTGTTCAGCAACTGTTAAGTTTAATTCATGTACAAGGAGGGAACCACTTTAAAAAGCTCGGGTGGATGAGAATTTCACATTAAAGCTACAGAGTGTAAATGTTTTCCACCATTTTTAGTGGAAAAATCTTATCTTATTGTGGAAGAACAGAACTAGCTGCAGTAGAGGTAAGTGTTTCTCTAAAAGTTTAAAAATGAGACTCACCATCAATTCTGTACATATGGGCCACTGAGCTCAACACAGAGCCATGTATTGGGAATTTATAGACACGGAGCGTATGTCCTTAACTGGCCTGCTTGCAGTCTGGATTTGTCTGCTACAAACAGTGACAATGGTCTGTTGAGCAGCTGGAGTCTTGTGTCCATCAAGAAAGGGTGAATATTCAATTTGCAAAACTTCAACAATTAATATGAATTAATGCTTTAATAAGAGATAATATCCATTTTTTAAAATAATATATATTGGTAACATAAATAAATACATACATTTAAATTAAAATGTATGCTTTCTAAGAAATAAGTGTGACCTCTGTTAAAAAGTTTCATTTATTTTGGCACGATGCTTTCATGATGGCATTTCCATTAGCATTCTCTGGGAGGATACGTGTTGGATTGGTGTTACAGCTGTCTGGGGAAATCTAAAAATAGTTCATACTATCACTTCACTCGTAATGGCCACACAGACAGTTAACCAGCTGGATGGCTCATGCTGTTAGCTGTTGTTTAGTCCCATGTGTGATTACTTCATTATGGGATTAAATTTGTCGGCTAATAAAAACAAAAAGAAATGGGGAATGGCAAACCAGTCAACATTAACTGCAACCCCAAAATACTATGATCAGAAAACAAGGGTTTAGTGCAAAGAAATGTAATTTGCTTCCAGAGTCGTAGCTTGTATTGCCTGGTTTTTGGTTTGTGCTTCTAAGTTTCCTGTTTCCTTAGCGTATCTCAGAGTTTGGTCATTGTTGTAAATTAAGGGGCTCTTGTTCTCTGGATTGGGATTGTTGATACAGTTAACTGTCGTATATACTGCAAGGAATTTTATCTGTTTATCTGTCTAAATCTACTCATGCAGTAATCTGCTGATTGTGCTTGATAACCAAGCAAATAGTCTTGTGATACCATTTGTTTATTATACCGCACTCCCAAATCACAATCATTTTCACCAAATTGAGTGACTGACTAATTAACCTGACCTGCATGTTTTTGGACTGTGGGAGAAAACTAGAGTACCTGGAGGAAACCCACACTGGCATGAAGAGAACATGCAAACTGCACACAGAAAGTGCCCAGTCTGCTGCTTGGTCCAAACCCAGCACAATCTGCAGATTAAAATCAGAAGTCATGAATTCAGTGACCTCAGTGGAACCTCAGTAGTAATATTGCAAGAGCTCTGTGAGATGTTTCTGCCTTGAAATGTATGGAGTCATCAAGGGCTTTGGCCACTTACTCATTTTTGTCTGTTGGCTAGAATTCATATTAAGGCAGAGTATCTGAGGCACGGCAACTGTATAGTAGCTTCCATTCTAAGTCAATATTAGAGTGTAAGCTTGCTCACTGTCTTTCACTGCCCTATCACATACTGACACATATTGTTACCTCTACATCTCCCTACTCCCTGCTCTTTTTATAGTCTCAGTCCCGCCTCTCGTGCAATATCAAAATGGAAATGATGGACAGGCAATCTATATGGAAATAGTATACAAGTGTACTGACACACTTGTGTTCATGCAACATGGACATCCCCGGTCTTAATTTGTGGCTACCCTGCACATCAGCATATTCTCTACAGAAATAGTCTTGCTGCTGTTTGGCTTTGATGCATCAGCTTTAAGGTTTTTTTTTTCCTGCCTGACACTGGTGCAAACAACACAGCACAGTACATGGCAATTACTGGTGTTCTGGGTCAGCAGTGAGTGACTCAAACAATAGTCTCTATATATAGAATCAACTATTATTCAACAGCACTGATTGCTGTTACAACTTCGTCTGTGACTATGGCATTGTCTTAGGAGTAACCAAAAGAAATGCACTTAGTCCAGTGCATGAGATCTGACCATATCATCATAAGGTTTAATAAATACTTGAGATGTAAAGCATAATAAAATAAAGGATCTGATTAATAGCTATTATAGCTACTCTTGACATCAGGAGTTATCATCCCATTGTTATGCTCAGACCTTCACAATGCATCTTATAAAATGGAAAATAAGGATGATGAAGTTTTGTTAAACACTGTGGTTCAGAGAAAAGAATATGCAAATAAATATTCAATCTATCAAAACAGTGGCTAAACTGAATCTTTGGGACCCTACAGTGTTCCTGCTGTGTGGGAAATCAACATAATAAAGAGTTCTTCCTACTTAAATAACCCGTTCTGTCCCCGTGACACTGTACACAGAGGACTTCATTACATTCAACGCCAAATAACACTTAATTGTTTTCAGAGAAAGAAAAGCAGAAGTTAGGGGAGACAGAAAGATTACGAGAGGATTAGGCAGTGTGGTGGGTTGTAGAAAAGAAGCAAATAGCTAGAGAGACAGAGTTAGTCAGTTCATTATTGACACATCCACTATGCTGCTGTGGGTAGGGTACACGCTGTTCCATGCCAAACTGTTGTTTTCTCCTCTGGGACCCGCTGTGCTAGCCCGCTTTCTGACTGCTTTAAAAGGTCAGAGCAGACTCCACAGTACAACTTCCTAGAGCTGGACCAAGACTGCTGATAAGTATGAAGATGTTGCTACAGGTCCCAGGTGAGTTTCTGGCATTATTGAACCATAAAGCTCAGATGGAGAGCACAGCAAGATCAAACCGAGTAAGTGCAATGAAGGCCAAGTGGGGCGGCTGCAACTTCAGACTCAGGGTGAGGCTTGTGACCTGAAAGGTGCCGCTTAAAATCCCCAACCAATAAAGATGTTTGACATTGGTGTGTGGAAAGTCAGGTTGTAATTGTCATCTCATTTCACCTCTTCACATCCAGTCTTCCTCATTTCCCCACTTATAGGGTTGTTAAATCATCTTGATCCACACAGTGTTACAGTATCAAATGAAATATATATATATATATATATATTTCCATCAGTGTTTCAAATAGGTCTTTTTGCACTCACTGATGACTGTTTACCTGGTTGGAAAAACAAAGCAGAGCTTGGTACAGTAGGCAGAATACTGAATGGAGTTTTTGATATACAACATACAGTGGTGCCATAATCTGTATATACGTATGTACAGTACGTAAAAAGTGTTGACAGAAAAAAAAGCCAAAAATGTCCCCACATTTAAGAAACAGTCATCCAGTTAAATCTTTGGAAGCAAGACTAAGGCTCACTTCCTGTTCCCTGCAAAAGGTGAGAGCAGGGGCATCTGAGTCTAAACACACTGATTGTTGCTGGTGAGTGTACCCTTCAGGTGCTCCAGCAATACAAATGTGGATTTTCATCGCATAGCGTAACTGTAAATTGTGATTTTATACAGTATGTGGTGTAAAAATGAAGAGAGTGCGAACTGTTGACAGTATGGAAGCCTGCACAAAGAGCCTCTTCCCAAGGCTAAATGACAACAGAGATTTACTGAACAAGCAACACATACAGTACTTGTAGGTGCAACAGAGATAAATCAGGAATGTTTTTATGTCTGATTTTCACATTAATGTGAGGAAAATGATCAGTTATTACAGAAAGAAAACAGATTTCAGATTTAAACTCTTCAGTTATTAAATGATGTTTAAAAATAAAGTGGAATTTTGCTCCATGAGATGTGCAAGTGATGAATGTGAAATAACACCTATAAAAACACTTTCTGGCCTTTAAAGCAGCATATTTTTCAATTCAAATTTTCACTTAACATAAAATTTTCAATTTACATAAAGTTAACTGCTCCTGTCATCCACAAACATGTCGACAGCAAATGACAGGGTGGTTATATTACTCATTACAGACTGGTAAAACATTGTAAATTCCATCAGACTAGTTTGTGGCACCATTACATCATGTGAAAATACTCAACATGTCTAGTATATTATTAACCTAAACTTTTATAATGTTTGCTTGAGTTTTTTTTTTTTGAAACTGTGTGATCTCTAATACAATTTAAAATAAACTAATGTGGGTTTGAACAATAATGGACTGCACAGCATGAATTTAATGACTGGTCCCCTGACAGCTTGTTATGGGGTTAACTCAGCATACAAAAAGGCAGCAAAATACTGGATAGTGTCAGTTTGCTGAGCGTCATCGGTGTGGTGACGCTTATACAAATGTAAAAAAGTAAAAACTGAAGACTTGTAGATGTAAATAAGGCTTCGGTTTTATTGTTTTTATATGTTGATTTCTTGCCTGAAATGGGCCTAAAAGAATCAGACAGCAATTTAGATTTCATCTGCAATCACAGAGTGAAATTTATTTATAATTATGCATATGGTCAATGTTGTTTCCATAGCAACAGGTCATTCTGCCAGAAGAAAGAAGGCATTAAATCTGGTTACACGTCTGACAAACTTAATTTCCTCACATTTTTATGTTTTTTTTACATCGTTTTCAGTCTCTGTAAACAATAATCTCCGCTCTCTGTGTATCTATCTAAAATAACACACGTCCGTAGTGAGTGTCTTCTGCTTGATCTTATCTCAAACAGCTCATCTTGAGCCCTGTTTGCCTTCAGATCAGACTTTGCTGATGCTTTGTTCTTCTTGCATAGCTTGCCTCACTGCTGACTGGATAATCAAAACTCTTCTGGTCTTTCCTGGCTTTTGGGAAGAGAGAAAGTTGCATTGTAACACCACTGTCAGTAATGAGGACCCTATCTTTGTTCTCACTTGTGCCCTCTGTTTAAAGTAAACCAGCCAAGGTCATTTCCTTTGACTATATCTGTCTTCCTAATGAGCAGAGTAGACACCAAACATCAACTGCTTGCTTTGCTCTCAAATTGGTCCCACCAACCAACGGGGGCAGACTGCATGGGACATGAAATCCCACACAACCGAGATGTGAACACAACAAAGTTTATGGTACAGTTGTCTCAATACCACAATTTCTTAACAGTACTACTAATGTAATATGACTAATGTAGTTTTGTATTACTGTTATATTAGTAGTAGTATCTTTCTGGTTGAACTACAATCCTCTGCTACTATATATGTACTCTGCTGCTACGCTATATACTCATCCTGAATATATCTATTTAAATTATGTATTTTTGATATGACCTAACTGAACCAAACACATCCCAGCAGATAGGTATGTACAGTTAGACAGTAAGATGCTGTGTATGTATGTGACAATGAATAATATACATATATAATTATCTGTAATAAGGTAGGTCGTTCACAAGTTTGTGCATTAATTTAAGATTTAAAAAATCCTGTATGTGTAAATATGAATATGCAATTATAAAGTATACAGTAAATGATGACACGAACCCTGAAGAGCTATGACATCAGATTAATAATGACAATTTGCTAGAATCGGGCAAAAATAATCACAAACTGCAGTGTTTGTTGCCACAGAGTTTCAACTTTCTATGTTAAAGAAACCTGTACACAGCCTGAATGAAAGCTAGTAAATGAAGCTTTGATAAAAGTTTAATAAGGAAGATGGCTTCCTTTTCACCCTCTCTTGGGAATTCCCGGTAAATCTACCCCGTCATGTCACTCTGCGTCATTCTGCCTCTCAGACCTACAACTGCGCAACCCAACTTCCCCATCACCACTTTATTCTGAAGGGTGATGCAGGCATTCCTCCTTTCCCTCTCTGACTTATTCCACCACCAGTGTCTAGACCCTGGGGCATTTTTCCTATCTATTGTGTTCACTCCTCAACATGTCTGATCACCAATTTTTGTGTGGTCACTTAATAAATGCTCTTGCACACTCTACTGATCTCTCCTTATAGAAATATACTAATAAAAAATATATTATAAGTAGCAGTAACTGCTGCATAAACTATTAGTGTACTGATTGTACAAAACTGTTTTTTTTTTATTTTGAATCTTGAATATTGACTTGAAATTATAACATTTATTCAGCTGATTGGTACTGAAAACACTAAAACATATGTCCTCTTTTAGTTATAGTATATGTGGTTTATATCTTATAATTGACCAACACAACAATTCTAACTCCGAGCCAAGTACTAAACAGAGTCAGAGCAGAGAATCACCAAAGATACAGAGAATGTAGCATTGCATTCTTGCTCATAGAATAATTTAAGATATGATCTTATTTTGATGAGCTGTGAAACATCATCGATGCTGAAGCTGAATACTATTTATGTTCACTGCAGTGTCAAGAGTTGTTGTTTTGTTATTGCAGTAAACACCTTTAATAATGAGCTTGACACGTTATTAGCATGTATACCAACTGTTCTTTTTTTGTAAACTCACCCATTAGTCAAATCACTTACTCACATCAAAGCTTTTGTGCTTTCAAAATCCAGTGTAGTGTTGACTGTCAAAACAAAAAGGCTAATGAGCCTTGTAGGAGCAGAGTTTTTGCTATTTTCAACATTTGTAACATTTGAATTTGCACTTTTGTAATCTTGTGTATTGCAGCATGCAGCAGAACGGTGGTGTGGTGATCAGAACTAGGGTTCGAATCTGAAAAGCCAGCCGGCCTTTTTGTGTAGTTTCCTCCGGCTACTTCAGCTTCTTCCCACAGTTCAAAAACATGCAGTTATGTTAACTTGCCCATAGGTATGAATGCGAGTGTGAATGATTGTCTGTCTCCGTATGTCAGCCCTGTTATAGACTGGGACCTGCTCAGGTAGGGTAGGTATCCTGCCTCTTACAAGCCTGCATTCTTAACAGGATAAGCAGTTTAGATAATGGATGAATATAAAATAGTAGTAGGCATGCATGTGTATGTGTGTAATAAATTACTTATGTTAGAAGTCCAAATGGTAGCCAGACTCTAGCTCTAAAAGTCTTTAAAAGGGAAATACTTTGAGAAATAAAGTGGTACAAGAGTAGAAAATGGCTTCAATTCTAACACTGAGCCGATTAAAGAGAAATAACAGTAATTCCAACCATTCATATCCTCCTTAGAAAGCATGGCAGGCTGAATACATCCTGCCTTATAAGTGTGTCAGCCCTTTTATCTGTTGTAGAAGAAAATATCACAAAAGTGGGCTTTAATGTTTAATTGCAACACTTTCGTCATAATCAAAAACTCTTCTGGCAGAAAAACATCAATCTACAAGAAAGTTTGCGCTGCTTGACAAAGACCTTACTGTATCTGGTATAATGTGGCAGCTCGAATTCATTCTCCCACCTCCATTTTCATTTACTTTCCATCTGAGGATTTTTCTGTTGGGAGTTGTGTAAAGGCAAAGCTTTCAGGTGCTGGTGCTAGTCTAAACTGAAGGTTTCTTTTTATATACAGTACATGCAGTTGATGTATTTGACAATGTATCTCTCACTCTCCCTCTCAACTAGTCAGTCTCTGTTCTTTCTCTCACCTTTACCTTCTACCTCAAGCAACACCAATTATGGCAAAAAGAAAAGGGGGCAGAAGAATTAGAGAAATATTTAAAAAATGTGATGTTGTAGCATTAATACTAGAGAACCAGTAGAGGGTTCTGCACTGCAGTGAGAAGAATATCTTTATTGAGAAATGTGTGTGTGTGTGTGTGCTACTTGTTGCAAACTAATGATTTTTGAGATTGACAGACGGACAAGCCACCAGCAGGTAAAGCGTGCTTTGATTCTCCTTAATCTGTTGCTTCCTTTATCTTGGCTATTTATATTTGGTTAAATTGATTATTAAAAATAGGCTGGAGAACATTTATACAGTGCCTTGCGAAAGTATCCGGCCCCCTTGAACTTTTCCACATTTTGTCACATTACAGCCACAAACATGA